>WBNM01020124.1:95477-154435 GCA_013399055.1 Ramphastos sulfuratus
GCACTGGCACAGGTTGCCCAGGGAGGTTGTGGCTGCTCCTTCCCTGGAGGTGTTCAAGACCAAGTTGGATGAGGTCTTGAGTGACCTGTACTAGTGGGAGATGTCCCTGCCAATGGCTGGGGTTGGAACTGGCTGAGCTTTGAGGTCTCTTCCAACCTTACCATTCTATGATTCTATGAACATCCTCATGTTCCCCAATAAAATGAAATAAAAAAAAATAAATAAAATTGCAGGCTTCTGTCATTCAAAGTCCAGTTCCACAGCATAACTGATGTCTCTGCTTCCTCAATGTCATGGCCTGGCCCCTGGTCAGACAGATGGACTGTCCAAAAACTAACCCCACTAAACAAAAAAATAAGGGCACTTCCAGCCAGCAAAGCCCTTGCACAAGGTCAAAATAAAGGCACTTCCAGCCAGCAAAGCCCTTGCACAAGTTCATTATTCTCCAGCCACCACAAGGAGCAAAGAGAGGCAGGAATACAACCTGCTCATCTTAAACTCTCTTGCAAATATGGCAAAAAAAAAAAANGCTCTCAGCCATTCACCACCCAGCCTGAAGTTGTGCTTGGGATTGCACCCCTCAGGTGCAGGATCAGCTCTTCCAAGTATCTTCTAAGTAACTATAATTACCAAAGCTCTCCAGCACTTCCCAAATGGCCACAGCTAACACTTGCTGTCAGAAGGTGCTGATGGCACAGCTGCATCTTCACATCTCCATGCTCTGGCTGAAGCTCCTGCTCCTGCTTCTCTGGGAACATGCACAGCTATGCCAAGAATGAGGACAACTCTCTTTCTAAATTGGCTAATGAATGAACTGAGTGCTTAACCTTCTCACAATACATGCATCCAGACAGCATAACCAGTCCTGTCGGCACACTGAGGACTGCACTGTGCCAGCCACATCACTCTGCAAGATGCCTCGTGGCAGTTTCCTTCTCAGGAGCCACAACATCAATTGTCACCAACTGCTGCTGCAACTCCAGCAGCTTCAGTCAAAACACCCATTCAAAATGAACCAGCACTTGCTGTGTGAGGCTCTTCTCTATTATTCTAAAAACAAATGGAGCACCTCATATATTTAATACCCTCTTGCTTCCACCCAGGAGTTATTGCCAGGTCTTTTCACTGCTCAGAACTCAGAAATGCTAACTACAGAAGAGGGAGAGGCTGACAGCAACAGGCAAAAGGATGCTGTGCCTTTGCTGCATTATTATATGTGTGCCTCTCACTTATGTAGCAAAAAAACCCATAGATTCTCTTAACTGCTTTATGAGAAAAATAGATACATCATCCTGAGCCAACACCTGGATTATTTTGTGCAGTTCTGGAGCCTCCAGCACAGGAAGGACATTGAACTGTTAGAGCCAGTCCAGAGAAGGTCACAAAGGTGCTCAGAGGGCTGGAGCAGCTCTGCTGTAAGGACAGGCTGAGAGAGTTGGGGCTCTGCAGCCTGCAGAAGAGAAGGCTTCCAGGAGACCTTGGAGTAGCCTTCCAGGATCTGAAGGAAAGCTGGGGAGGGATTACTGACAAGGTCTTGTAATGACAGGACAAGGGGCAATGGGTTTGAACTGGCAGAAGGGAGATTTAGACTGGATGTTAGGAGGAAGTTGTTTGCAGTGAGGGTGGTGAGGCACTGGCACAGGTTGCCCAGGGAGGTTGTGGCTGCTCCTTCCCTGGAGGTGTTCAAGACCAAGTTGGATGAGGTCTTGAGTGACCTGTACTAGTGGGAGATGTCCCTGCCAATGGCTGGGGTTGGAACTGGCTGAGCTTTGAGGTCTCTTCCAACCTTACCATTCTATGATTCTATGAACATCCTCATGTTCCCCAATAAAATGAAATAAAAAAAAATAAATAAAATTGCAGGCTTCTGTCATTCAAAGTCCAGTTCCACAGCATAACTGATGTCTCTGCTTCCTCAATGTCATGGCCTGGCCCCTGGTCAGACAGATGGACTGTCCAAAAACTAACCCCACTAAACAAAAAAATAAGGGCACTTCCAGCCAGCAAAGCCCTTGCACAAGGTCAAAATAAAGGCACTTCCAGCCAGCAAAGCCCTTGCACAAGTTCATTATTCTCCAGCCACCACAAGGAGCAAAGAGAGGCAGGAATACAACCTGCTCATCTTAAACTCTCTTGCAAATATGGCAAAAAAAAAAAAGAGGCTTTAACTTCACCTGTGCAAAGTTCACAGCATACAGCTGAGATTCAATTCCACAGAGGACAACAATGCAGAAATGTGCAATTACCAAGTTCATTACAGTGAGCTTCATTAGCTCAATAAGCTCCTTTATAACTGTAACCGACGTGAAGGGATTAAAGCAGTTGGATAAAATCCAAGTCATGTTTAGAGCCCTGATGAGTTCCTATCGTCGGAAACACAAAAGTAACATCCCTTCACTAACTGCCCGGTGAGAGCAACCCCCACTCATCCCTCCTGCTGTCAGACTTCACAGTTGCTAAATGAGATTTTTCCAGTTGCCCTTGAGGGTGAGGGGTGGCAAATCGGCGTTCAGTTAGCTGTCTAGTTCAGTTTGACACAGTTAGGAATGTTTCCAAATTAAGCTGTCAAATGAAGTTGACCATTTTGAGCTTCCTGGAGGGCTAATACCTGGCTGAAAGGACCTTTGTGTGAAAAATCACAACGCCAAAAACAAAGCGCGACAGAAGAACCCTGTGGCACGGATCAGCTGCTTTCAGTAGTCTGTTTTGGCAGTCAGTAGGTCTGCTGACTAAATGCACATTGGAGATCCCCTGCCTGCAAGCTGGAAGCATGATTTAGCTCTTCACCTCTTCCAAAGTGAAGAGAGTCACAGAATCACAGATTGGAAGGGACCTGCAGAGATCATACTCCCCGCCAAAAGCAGCATCACCCAGGGTAGGTCTCACAGGGATGCAGCCAGGTGGTTTGGAAAGTCTCCAGAGGAGACTCCACAACCTCTCTGAGTAGCCTGCTCCAGGGCTCTGCCACACCCACTGTAAACAAGTTTCTCCTCCTGTTGAGCTGAAACCCTCTCTGTTTCAGTTTGATTCCATCACTCCTTGGCTTATTGCTGCTGACCACCAAAAAGAGATTGGCTCCAGCCACTTGACACCCCACCCCCCCGCCTCAGATATTTATAGGCATTGATCAGATCCCTTCTCAGCCTTCTCTTCTCCAGACTAAACAGCCCCCGGGCTCTCAGTCTCTTCACAGGGGAGATGCTCAAGCCTCCTAATTACCCTCGTGGCTCTCCCTTGGACTCTCTCCAGCAGTCCTCCCCCTGCACTTCTATTCTGAAGACTAAAACAAAGAATCACAGAGTGTCAGGGGCTGGAAGGGGCCTCCAAAGCTCATCCAGTCCAACCTGCCTGCCAGAGAAGGATCACCTAGAGCAGATCACACAGGAACACATCCAGGCAGGTTTTGAATATCTCCAGAGAGACTCCACAACCCCCTGGGCAGCCTGTTCCAGTGTTCTGTCACCTGAAACACAGCTTCAGAGGACTGGCAGCATGGCCAACAGTAAACAGAGCCTCACCTGCTCTCATTTTACGCTGCGTTAAGCAATACTCACAGGTCGGACACTGAAAGTGTAAGCATTTCCAAAATGCCACAGTGCCCATCTCTACATGACAAGAACACTCCACCTGCCCCCATTCTACAGAACACTGATGCAGTCTTCATCCTGCATGCACAACACCATAGCCACAGCCCATCAGAAGATCTTGATTTGCAGTAAGAAGATACATTAGGAAAGAGCTGTCCTGTTTCTAAAGCTGTACCAAGGAAGTGGACTCCACATCTGTGAAGACCAGGACTTGAGTCCCACCTCACCTACAGCCCAATAGTATCAATATGGGATTCTGCTGTTCTGAATTCCCTCTGCCTTGCCTGGAAGACTCTTCCACTAGGGAGGGCTCACAAAAGACACTTTCTCCACAACATGCAGTTCCTAATTGCTGCTTCTTGATCTGAGCATGCAAACTTGAGGACTGTGTATGTGAGGAATGAAGGGGGAAAAAAAAAAAAGTTTTTGAGGATTTTTTTGTTGTTGTTGTTAAAGCTTCATTCTCACATGTTCCATTCTCCAAATCCTGGAGTACATTCCTGCTAGCCACACCACATTCTCTTCTCTAGGCATTAAATAAGTAGATGGATTTCAGCCACATCATCTTGTTGGTGACCCTACTATGACAGCAACTCTGACTAAGACTGGGAAGAAGAAAAAAAAAACAAAAACAACCATCCAAATGACAAACCCCCATGAGATTAACTCCATTTAAGGCACTTGAAGGAAATTTTCAAGCATAATAGGTGAATCTGCTGCATCAGTGGCCAGGGTAAATCACTCCAACAGCTCCATGTCCCCATCAAAAGAAGGGCACAGAGCTGTTGGAGAGAGTCCAGAGGAGGGCCACAAAGGTGATCCAAGGGCTGTAACACCTCTGCTGTGAGGATAGGCTGAGGGAGCTGGGGGTGTTCAGCCTGGAGAAGAGAAGACTCTTGGGGGACCTTAGAGCTGCCTTCCAATACCTGAAGGGATCCTACAGGAAGGTTGCAGAGAGACTTTTCCTGAGGGTGTCTAGCAATAGGACAAGGGGGAATGGTTTGAAGGTGAGGGAGAGTAGGCTTAGACTGGATCTTAAGAAGAAGTTTTTCAGTAGGGGTGGGGGGAGACTCTGAAATAGGTTGTGGATGCCTCCTTCCTTGAGGTGTTAAAGGCCAGGCTAGATGAGTCCTTGAGCAGCTGAGTCTAGCTGAGAGGTGTCCCTGCCCATGGCAAGGAGGTTGGAGCAGATGAACTCTGAGGTCCCTTCCAAGCTAAACCATTCCATGATTCTATGAAACATTAATGCCCCCACTTAAAAAAGAGGGACAAATGTATTCCTGCACATGCAAAACAGAACTCTTGAGACACAAGAGCCCCAGATTTTTACTGGACCTTTGGCATCATTGAATATTATTAGCAGCAGCTAGGGTAGGATACAGTAGAGAAAAATGAAGTCAAAACAAAACCAAACCCAAACAAAAATCTCACCAAAACAGACCTTATATCTACTAAGGTTGTGTTGTGTGTGTGTCCCCCCCCCAGCACTGTTTAAACTCCCTCCTACTTGTAGTAATCACACTGCTCTAATGAACAGAAAGACTGCTTCAAAGAGGAGGATGTTAAATTTGGAACTAAGCACACTTGTGTTTGATTTTCTTTTATTCAAAGGCTTTGTGTGTGGCCACCTTCNCCAAATGACAAACCCCCATGAGATTAACTCCATTTAAGGCACTTGAAGGAAATTTTCAAGCATAATAGGTGAATCTGCTGCATCAGTGGCCAGGGTAAATCACTCCAACAGCTCCATGTCCCCATCAAAAGAAGGGCACAGAGCTGTTGGAGAGAGTCCAGAGGAGGGCCACAAAGGTGATCCAAGGGCTGTAACACCTCTGCTGTGAGGATAGGCTGAGGGAGCTGGGGGTGTTCAGCCTGGAGAAGAGAAGACTCTTGGGGGACCTTAGAGCTGCCTTCCAATACCTGAAGGGATCCTACAGGAAGGTTGCAGAGAGACTTTTCCTGAGGGTGTCTAGCAATAGGACAAGGGGGAATGGTTTGAAGGTGAGGGAGAGTAGGCTTAGACTGGATCTTAAGAAGAAGTTTTTCAGTAGGGGTGGGGGGAGACTCTGAAATAGGTTGTGGATGCCTCCTTCCTTGAGGTGTTAAAGGCCAGGCTAGATGAGTCCTTGAGCAGCTGAGTCTAGCTGAGAGGTGTCCCTGCCCATGGCAAGGAGGTTGGAGCAGATGAACTCTGAGGTCCCTTCCAAGCTAAACCATTCCATGATTCTATGAAACATTAATGCCCCCACTTAAAAAAGAGGGACAAATGTATTCCTGCACATGCAAAACAGAACTCTTGAGACACAAGAGCCCCAGATTTTTACTGGACCTTTGGCATCATTGAATATTATTAGCAGCAGCTAGGGTAGGATACAGTAGAGAAAAATGAAGTCAAAACAAAACCAAACCCAAACAAAAATCTCACCAAAACAGACCTTATATCTACTAAGGTTGTGTTGTGTGTGTCCCCCCCCCAGCACTGTTTAAACTCCCTCCTACTTGTAGTAATCACACTGCTCTAATGAACAGAAAGACTGCTTCAAAGAGGAGGATGTTAAATTTGGAACTAAGCACACTTGTGTTTGATTTTCTTTTATTCAAAGGCTTTGTGTGTGGCCACCTTCTTGCCCTTTGGTCCTCTGCCTCCTACCACAACCATAAAATGCAGTACCACATTTCCTCAGAGAAGTTGAGAGGCACTTAAAGGCTGCAGAGGGTTGTATCTGAATGAGACTGACATTACCCATAATGGGTGACCACCTCATTCATTCATGTGCTGGGACAGACTTTGTGCATTTTACTCCTCCTCCCATTTTACCCTCGAGCTCCTGAAAGCACAGACAAGCTTACCTATTTTGTTACCATCCTTACCATAGAATCATAGAATGGCAGGGGCTGGAAGGGACCTCCAGAGCTCATCTGGTCCAGCCCCCCTGTTAGAGCAGCCTCACCTAGACCAGATCAAGCCATAATGCACCCAGCCAGTTCATGAGTATCTCCAGAGACAGAGACTCCACAACCCCCCTGGGCAGCCTGTTCCAGTGCTCTGTCACCCTTACAGGGAAAAAAATTCTTCCTCAGGTTCACATGGAACCTCCTATGCCTCAACTTCCACCCACTGCCCCTTGTCCTGTCACTGGGCATCACCCAGCAGAGCCTGGCTCCAGCCTCCTGGCACTCACCCTTTAAATATTCATTAATAGGAATCAGGTCACCCCTTAGTGTCCTCCTCTCCAAGCAGCACAGCCACAGCTCCCTCAGGCTCTCCTCACATGGAAGATGTTCAACTTCCTTCATCATCTTTGTGGCTCTGTGCTGGACACTCTCAAGCAGTTCCATGTCCCCCTTCAACTGGGGGCCCAGAACTGGACACAGTACTCCAGATGTGGCCTCACCAGGGCAGAGTACAGCAGCAGGAGAACCTCTCAACCTGCTAACCACAGCCCTTCTAATCCACCCCAGAATGGTACTGCCTCTTCTGGCCACCAGGAGGCACACTGCTGGCTCATGCCCATCCTGCCATCCACCAGGACTTCCAAGTCCCTCTTCCCTTCACTGCTTTCCAGCAGGTCAGTCCCCAACCTAGACTGATGCTTAGTTTCAATACAACACTTGCTATTAAGAATCAGACAGGTAGAAGCAGGGGATGCAGCTCCAGAGTGTCCTGAAAACAGTTTGTGCTGGTTTGGCCATTCCAAAGCACATTGCTGCAGTCATCTGCCATAGCAATCCCAGGTATGGACGGTGGGGTGGGACAGAAGAGGACAAACCCTTCTGAGGCTGTTTTTGTTGGCCAATGTCTTGTAATTGTCTCACACTGCCAAATTAAAACACTCATTACCAGTACCAAACAACAAATACATTTCTAGGTGGATCAGACACTTTTCAACAAAGCACTAAGGGAAATTCATTTCCCAGGCAAAATAAAATCATCACCATTGCATCCATTTAAGCCAAGACTGGAAAAGAACACAGAGAACATACTGCAGAGAGCAAGCCTGAAGTCTCACTGCCATTTTTCTTTACATATAAAGCTGGTTTGCCTAAAGTTAAGAGTCCCTTGAGGCACACACAAACGTCTGCAGAGCGAGTAGAGATGCAAATGCTCTGAAACAGCTCAGTAGTCAACTACCGCTCACCTCTCTACCACATTCTTCCCTCTGCTCAGGCTCTCACTCTTCTGCTCAGGCTCTCATCATTTAGTAGATGTTACTTTACCAAGTGCTATGTGTTTTGGTTTTAACCCCCGTGAAAGTTTAAGCTGCTCTCAACTTGGAAATAAGCTGTCATCTAGTTCTCTGGTTCAGTCACTGCTGGCAACTGCCTTGCTTTCAGCACACACACACACATGACAGGAAGAGACCACTGAGTTGTGACAGTTACCTCTTTCTGGCCCCAAATCATCTCTGTAGTTTTACACTGTGAAATTAATGCATGGCTGCTGGCAGCCCTACCCCTCCTGTCATTGCTTGTAGTCATTTATTTGCTGAAGCGGAAAGAGAGAGATGTTAAGAGGCAAGCACATGACAGAAAACACTTGCCTCTTGCTTTGAATACAACAGCCACATGAGAAATCCCACAGCTACCAAGGATCCACATTTTCTCAGGGTAGAGATGCTGAAAGCAACTTGCATGGAACTCTTTTGACCCTTACAAGACAGAACAGAACTATTTCCAGTACATCATGGTGCTGCTTGTTTTTTAATAGCTCCTTTCTTAAACCCATCACTATTTTTCTGCTGGTTCATTTACCAACCTTAAAGAGGGAGAACCACAAGAAGGCAGCCAGCAGCAAGGTAGTTCTGCACACCACCAGCCAAGTTCATAGAATCACAGAATGGTTTAGGGTGGAAAGGACTTCAAAGATCAGCCAG
Organism: Ramphastos sulfuratus; assembly: GCA_013399055.1. Lineage (NCBI taxonomy): Eukaryota > Metazoa > Chordata > Aves > Piciformes > Ramphastidae > Ramphastos > Ramphastos sulfuratus. The sequence continues at coordinate 103,939 of WBNM01020124.1, forward strand.
TCCCCACCCCCCACCACAGGCAGGGACACCTCCCACTAGAACAGCTTGCTCAAGGACTCATCCAACCTGGCCTTGAACACCTCCAGGGGCTTTGGGGAGCAGAGAAACACAGAATGTGATCAAAGATTCTGTGCTTCTGTCATCCACAACCTCCCTGGGCAACCTGTGCCAGTGTCTCACCACTCTCACTGGAAAAAACTTCCTTCTGACATCCAGTCTAAAGCTCCCCTCTGCCAGTTCAAACCAATTCCTCCTTATCCTGTCATTACAAGGCCTCGTCAATANGTACAAGATGCTTTGCTTTCTGTTAGGAGGAACTCAGCCATGCCAAAGGTGGATAGCTTCTTCTAGCAGCTGAACAGTAAAAAGTCTCGTTGGGCACGTTTTGCTTTTGAGCAGCTACACGTGTGATGATGTAAGCTTGTGTGTGAGAAGGAAGGGCTATAAGTCTCTGCTGTGAGGCTCCATCCCTCCAGGTTTTCAAGATGTAGAGATGACAAAGCTAGCAATGATACTCATGCAAGCTGCCTTCAAGCATTTTAGATTAAAGGGCATTTAAAGCATGCTTTGACCTGGATCTGGTTTTAGATTTAATTATGGACTTATAACAACAACACCTGCATTAAAAGCCATTGGAGACAAACAATTGTTTGTTTTTGAGATATTATTTTTTCTTTGCATGACTTTAAGTGATGACAGCTTTAAGACCCACTAGAGTAAGCAGGGATTAGACTTTAATGTGCTTTCCTGGCTTTTAGTATAGAGAAAGTTTCACATGATTGACTCTCAGGAAGAACTAAGCAACTGTCAGGAGTTTTACTGTGTTCTTTTTAACAAGGATGAAGTGAGGAAACATTTCTTTCCTTTTCAACAGGGCATTCATTAATAGAAGTCAAAGAAAAATACCTTCAGCCTAGTCAGTGCAATTAATGTCTCTCACCTCTGCCTTTAGCCTAGGCACTACAATTAATCACTCTCACCCCTAGGAAACAGCCTTTCCCTTTACACCATCCATTCTTCCAAGCCTCCTTCCACTCACACACATGCCAGCCATTTTTCCCCCCAAGGTAGAGGTTTTATACCAGCTGCTGCACTTTCATCTCAGGCAAACCACATACCAGTTGAGATGCCACAGGGATACTTCAGCCCTCCCCAGTCTCCTTCTGGACGTTTGAGGCTTTTAAAGCACGAAGAAAGCAGGAACTTAGCTGGCAATTTGGGAATCTCAGAGGTGAACATCGATATTTCATTCTTCCTGGTTTTTGTTTTATGTCAGATTCACACAATCTCTATGCTCTGCAGAAGCCAATTACCCTGGCTTTCATGAAGGTTAAAAGTTCAAAAGGAAAGCTGGTTTCTTCATTTAGTAGCCTCCTTCAACAATAAGAGACACCAGAGAGCGAGCGGATGTGTGGGTATGGCAGCGAAGGGATGGGTCTCCAAATTCTTCATTCCCTTACTTAGGGCTCCCCCTCTTCCACCAGGTTCTGACCTTATCCTTCTTGGGGAACACTGTCTGGAAAGACTACCTACCAGAAATGAGAAAAAGGTAGGAGAAAAAAATACATTTCCTGCTGTTTTCCTCCGCACACACACACAAAGGAAACAGTCCCCAAAGCACAACTTTCTACCCTGAACCCTTTGGGAAAAGGTGTTGCAGGCACACAAGGTATAAGCATAAAAATGATACCTTTCCCCAGATCCCCTTCCTGCTGACAGATATAAATCTAGCAAGCAAATTTACTCTGAAGTCAAAACTCCACTTGGCCACAAAAGCCTTTTTTTTTTTTTTTAAAAAACATTAACCTTGCACCAAATGTGACACACTGAGCATTATCTTGCCTTGGTTTTTTGCAAGGCAAATACACTGTAGCCACAGAAGGAAATGCTTACAGATCAGTAATGAAGGAACTGATTCATATGCCCCAGAGAACAAGTGCTGAACAATGTACACTCAGTGAAATTGCAGCTTTATCCCTTATTAAAATAAAACCACGTGCCTGATCTTTAACCCACTTTGATTCATTAGTGCCTTTGCTTTTCAAGACTGTGGAAGTGTGAACAGAGGGGTCAGAAGAAAATGATCCATCACACAGCAAATATTAGACTAGCCCTATCAGAACACACCCCTCTCAAAAAAAAAGGTGCATTTGGAGTTTTGAAGGACTAGATGGGAATTTGTCATAGTTTTATGAGTGGATGGATTGCTCTAAAAGGCACCACTCAGCCCATAACTGGCACATGATTCCAGTTTGGAAGTCACAAAAGTAGGCTGCTGCAAACAAACTGCATTCCAAATATAATCACAGAATCAGTCAGGGTTGGAAGGGACCACAAGGATCATTCAGTTCCAACCCCTCTGCCATGGGCAGGGACACCTCACACTAGATCAGGCTGGTCAGAGCCTCATCCAGCCTGGCCTTAAACACCTCCAGGGATGAGGCTTCCACCACCTCCCTGGGCAACCCCTTCCAGGCTCTCACCACCCTCATGCTGAAGAACTTCTTCCTAACATCCAGTCTGAATCTCCCCATTTCTAGCTTGGTTCCATTCCCCTCAGTCCTGTCACTACCTGACAGCCTAAAAAGTCCCTCCCCAGCCTGCTTGTAGGCCCCCTCAAGACACTGAAAGGCCCCAATAAGGTTTCCTCAGAGCCTTCTCCTCTCCAGACTGAACAGCCCCAACTGCCTCAGTCTCTCCTCATACCACATATACATAGACATCAGTTTGTCATTTCGTAATCCACCTAAAGGCCAAATGCATTTGAAAGACAGTAAAGTGTCAAGGAGGAAAAAAAAAAGGAAGAGTCCTGTGAAAAGGTCAGAAATTTACCAATTCCAAGTGGTGGATAAACAAATCCTCAGATCCAAGGAGTGACTGCCTGCTTTACAGAGCAGTATCTTCTAATCCAGACTCCTTCCCCAGCAGAGCACTTTGCTGGGATGCAAACCTGGCTTCAAGTCCCAGTGCAGAAGGAGCTTTTATCCTTTGGGTTAAGACCTTCTCCAGGAGGTGGCTGTTCTGGGTTACAAAGTGTGTCACACTTTCCATGGGGCATTCAGGAAACTCCTAGCACAAGAACAATGAATGGGATGTTGCAGGTCAAGAAGGAGCCACACTCACTAAATGAGAACATTTCAGGAAGGAAAAGGACAGAGACCTTGCCCAGCCTTCTGTTACTTAGTGTCCTCTTGCTCCCAGCCTCCATACTTTACAGCTTTGGCTGTGTAACAAGTCAATGCCATAGACAACTTGACAGGACCCAGGCAACCACGACTGAACCACAGTACTCCACGTCACAGAATCAACCAGTCTGGAAAAGACCTCCAGGATCGAGTCCATCCTATCACCTCACATCTTCTAACTAACCAGACCATGGCACTAAGTGCCCTATCCAGGTTTTGCTTCAACACCTCCAGGGACAGTGACTGCACCACCTCCCTGGGCAGCCCATTCCAATGCCAATCACTCTCTCTGGCAACAACTTCTAACATCCAGTCTAGACCTTCCCTGGCACAGCTTGAGACTGTGTCCTCTTGTTCTGTTGCTGGGTGCCTGGCAGAAGAGCCCAACCCCACCTGGCTACAACCTCCCTTCAGGTAGCTGCAGAGAGCAATGAGGTCTGCCCTGAGCCTCCTCTTCTGCAGGCTGCACACCCCCAGCTCCCTCAGCCTCTCCTCACAGGGCTGTGCTCCAGGCCCCTCCCCAGCCTTGCTGCCCTTCTCTGGNGCTGCCAGCTGTGCCAGGAGCTTGCTGTGGCAGAGGGTGCCAAAGGTTTTGCTGCAGTCCAGGCAGACTCCAACCACAGGCTGCCCTGCACTCACCAGGAGGTAAACCTGAGCATAAAAGGAGATCAGGTTGGGCAGACAGGACCTGCCCTTCCTAAACCCATGCTGGCTGGGCCTGATCCCTTGCCCATCTTGCTGGTAGTGTGTGATGGCACTCAAGATGACTTGTTCCATAACCTTGCCTGACACTGAGGTCAGGCTGACAGGTCTGGAATATCCTGGTTCCTCCTTCCAGCCTTTCTTGTGGATGGGCATCACACTGGCCAGCTTCCAGTCTTCAGGATCCCCTAGGTATTAGGGAGCAGCACTTTATTTCAGCACCAGACACCTCACTGATCTTAGGGAGTTTTCTTGCTGTGTTCAGTAGCACTGTCAGCATCACATTGAGAGGCCTGATTTGCAGCCACAGCTGTGGTCTGTTATCTGCACCTCACTTGAATTCAGCACAATACAAACTCCATAATTCTGCAAGCTCCAATGTGCCTCCTCACCACCACAATAATTAATTTGCCTCTTCCAGCCTCTGCCACTTAAACAAAGCTAACATATCACAACCTGAAAATAAAGCAAATTCAGTCCCGGCCCTACCCAACCTCTTCAGCACTTAAAAATTAGGGCTTGGTCAGAAGCTGTTTTAATTCATACACCTATTAAATGCTGCAGATGAATCTGAAGCAATAACTTCAGATTAGCAGCACCTAAACTATACTATTAGCTAATAATTTTTACAGGGACTTGGAAGAATTTTTTTCCTATGGTCAAATGAAAATAAAACTCACTGAAATGTTTTCATGTTGAACTGGAAGAAAACACAAATCCCATTAAAAAAAACAAACAAAAAACATAAACAACTCCCAGCTACTGTACTACAGCAAATATAGGATTAAATGGCAGTTTCAAAGCCAGATCACTCTAAATCACCATGCAAACCTGTGAACAGGGGGTTCAGTTGATAATGCCCTCATTAGGCAAGCAAGGGCCAATAAAGCACTTCCCTGGTAACACATTAATTGGCTGTACACATCAAGAAAAAAGGTTTTCTTCCTTTCATTTGCAGAGAAAAGTCAATGCCTTTTGCAACTCCACCCAAGAGTAAAACAACATTAATCAGCTGGAATGACACTGCCTTGCTACATCACCAAAACAAAACTCACTTCAAAGTAAAGAGGATTTTAGGCTTAAAATGAAGAAGTTAAATCAACAAGGAAATTTGCATTCAAGCCACTGTGATTTTATCTGAACCTTTATTCAGTAAGCCTACTCAGCTCCCTTCTCTCCTCTTGGAAGCAAGTATAGCTCATATTAGTTCCCTTATATTCTGTATGGAGTACAGGACAAAACCATTGGTGCTGCCTTTACTAATGAGATCAGCAGACCAGGCAGGAGCCTGAGAGGGAACAAACCACTTCCAAAACAGAACTGCATTTCATAAAGCAGTTAAGCATTGGGTGACAGAACCCTGGAACAGGCTGCCCAGGAGGGTTGTGGAGTCTCCCTCTCTGGAGATATTCAAAATCAAAATCCACCTGGATGCATTCCTGGGTGATCTGCTATAGGAGATCCTGCTCTGCATGGACTGGATGAGCTTTTGAGGTCCCTTCCAGCCCCTGACATTCTGTGATACTGTGATCCTGTCTTTTTGCCACTGCTGTACCCTCCAAAGGCTCAGTGCCTCAGGGGACCTCAAAGCTCAGCCAGTCCTAACCCTCTGCCATAGACAGGGACACCTCCCACTAGAACAGGTTGCTCAAGGACTCATCCAATACGGCCTTAAACACCTCCCTGGGCAACCTGTGCCAGTGTCTCACCACCCTCACTGCAAACAACTTCCTCCTAACATCCAGTTTCAATCTCCCCTCTGCCAATTCAAATCCATTGCCCCTTGTCCTGTCATTGCAACACCTTGTCAATATTCCCTCCCCAGCCCTACTGTAGCCCCCTTCAGATCCTGGAAGGCTACTATAAAGGTCTCCTGGAAGCCTTCTCTTCTCCAGGCTGCAGAGCCCCAACTCTCTCAGCCTGTCTTCATAGCAGAGCTGCTGCAGCCCTCTGAGCATCTTCATGGCCTCCTCTGGACCTGCTCNGCTTGTACTTCACAACAGAACACAGGCTTTTGCAACTTAGGTTGTTTATTTCCCCAGCTACACCAATTAGGCTAATGACAGCTATCGCCCCCGTGAACAAATATTTTCTTCATGCAGTCATTTAGCTTCATGAGCTCAGCCTTTTAGATTAGCATCAAGAGTTGATATTTGCAACCACAGGAATCAGTTTCACTGCTAACTTTCAGAGACCTCAGAAGTCCTTCATAAGGATGCTTTGGGTCATCTTAGTTTAGGTATTAATTGCATATGCTATTAGGGATGCAAATAGAGAGCATTGCCCAGGTACACACAAGTTCTGTGGCTAGCCCAAGGGATTGTGTCCAACCACAGCCATCAAACATCCCAATGCTCCCCTCAACAGAATTATAGAATGGTCCAGCCTGAAAGAGACCTCAAAAAAAGGTCATCTACTCCAACCCCCCCCATGACAGTCACTAGGGATATCCTCCACTAGATTAGGTTGCCCAGAGTCCTGCCAAGCCTCATCTTGAATATCTCCAGGGATGGGGTCTCGGCTACCTTCCTGGGCAACCTGTTGCAGTGTTCCACTACCCTCATAGCAAAGAACTTGTTCCTAACACCCAATCTAAGTCTGCTCTTCTCTAGTTTGAAACCACTGACCCTCTTCCTATAGCTCCAAGCCTTTGAAAACAATCACTCTGCTGCCTTCTTGTAGCCCCCTTCAGGTACTGGTAGGCTGCTATTAGGTCTCCCTGAAGCCTTCTCTTGCCCAGGCTGAACAACTCCGGTGCCCTCAGCCTATCCTCATAGCAGAGCTGCTCCAAACCCCTGATCATTCTTGTGGCCCTCCTCTGGACCCACTCCATCAGGTTTATGTCCTTCTTGCACTGAGGCCTCCAGAGCTAGACATGGTGAGGTCTCACCAGAGTAAAGAACTACTGATCCAAGACTGTTGATGATATAAACTGATGGAAACTATGCAGCTGGGAAGCAGAGGTTAAGGGAACAGACCACAGTTAAGGTAAATATGTCTCTTGGCTGGGTAACCTAGATACATTTTGATGTAACACAACAGGATGCATCCTCAAGAGTCCTACCACACAGGAGGAGGAATAATACATCAACTGCTAAAAGGACCATTTCCTGGTGTGCAGCTTTGCAGTGCAGCAGCCCTGTACAACCAGGTGCAGAAACACTGCTGACAAGAGCTTCACACCAAGGTCATGCTGGAAGTCACCATCAGAGAACATAAAAGTCTCTTTCTTTCCTTGAGGGAAAGATTAGACCACTTAACCCCAGCACTACCACCATAAGAGCAACCACTTACACACACAGCAAGGAGTGCAGGAATGAAGAGAGCCACAGATGGTTGGGCTGGATGATCTTTGAGGTTTCTTCCAACCAGATAACCAAGCAACCACTGAAATGGGCAAAGCCTTTATTTCTTTAAGAGATTGCATAGATCCTGAAGATGACTAAGAATTTTATTCATGAAAAAAAAATAAAAAATAAATCAAACCTCAAATAACTCAAAGAACATTCAGCGTGGGAGGTTCTTTTGCAAAAATTAAATAGCAATTGTGATGAAATAGTATCTTCTGCCGAGTTACCCGAGAATTTACATCTTGCTCATGCTCTTACCTAACTGTGGATAGCCAGGAACCATACACCAGGGATGCCAGCCAACTTGTTAGCTCAAATGTGGATTTATTTCAATGCAGGGGAGGCAGAAGAGCAGGAAGCAAAAGGAGGCTTTGTTTTGAAAAACAACCTCTAGGTAAAAATTCTTATTGCAGAGCTATCCAGTAAGCCCTAACCTCTAGTTCACAGCAGCTGCAGAGCTGCACAGAGCCAGTTTTAGCAGTATTCCCAAAAATCATAGAATGGTAAGNCTGCCTGCATTCAAACTGCTGTACCTGTATCCACACCTGACATCTCAGGATTTAGAACTCCATGTCTCAAAAGCACTGCCAGAAAGGCTATTGGCACAAATCAGGATTTGCTAAGAATGCTTTTTAGAATTCTTTCCCTCACCTGGCCTATATTCACAGGAATGTGATCTTAGTGAGCTAAGCTACGAGCTCCTTCCTTTCAGCTGTACCATCTAGACCGCTGGCAGGCCAGCTCCAACTGACCACTGGCAGGGCAGCTCCAACTCTGCCAGTACTGCCCTTGGAAAAAGGATCTAGATTGTGAGACCCCACCTTGAATGTCATGTCCACTTTTGGTGTCCCCAGCATAAGGAGGACACAATGCTGCTGGAGAGAGTCCAGAGGAGGGCTGCAAAGACAGACCAAGGGCTGGAAAACCTCTGCTATGAGAACAGGCTGAGAGAGCTGGGGGTGTTCAGCCTGGAGAAGAGAAGGCTCTGGAGGGACCTTAAAGCTGCCTTCCAGTGCCTGAAAGGGATCCTACAGGAAGGCTGGAGATGGACATTTCATAAGCGTGTCCAGAGACAGGACAAGGGGGAATGGTTTGAAGCAGGTTTAGACTGGATCTTAGGAAGAAGTAGGAGAGAGATGGGACTCTGCAATAGGCTGCCTCCTCCCTGGGGGTGTTCAAGGCCAGGCTGAATGAGGCCTTGAGCAGCCAAGTCTAGTTGAGAGGTGTCCCTGCCCATGGTGGGGATATTGGAGTAAATATCTCTAAGTTCCCAGAGTAAACATTTCTAAGCTCCCTTCCAACCTAAGCCATTCTAGGATTTCAAAGCTGGTGACAAATTTTAGAAATTAAACAAAAGAAAAAAAAAAGAAAAAACCACCACCCTAAAACCCACTTCATACACTGCTTAGTTAAAGCAATTAATTTTTAAGGGGCTCAGCACTACCATAGAATTTACCACATCTTAGACATCCAGCCTGGCCAGAGGAAACATTACCTACTTGTTGTCTTATCTGCTATCAATCCAAAAGGCAAAAAACCCTCATTACTACATCTTGGTTTCTTTTTGAAGACATGCTAAATCAATTCTCTTATATTAAAAAAAAAAAAAAAAATCTTTTACTTAGCATTAAAACAATCCATCTGTACATTGGAAGAGATCAAACTGCCTGGGCCCATCAGTTTGGGACAATGTGTGATTATGCTTCAAGAGCCACATGCAGCAGTATCAAACCAAACATCAGAGGAGCAAAGTATTTAAATGCATATTTATTTATTTTTTCCCACCAGTGTGTTCCACTTCTCAATGGGGCTGTGGGAGGCAGAGGAGAGAGGTTGGTTTCTTAGGGGTTGGAGTGCAAAAGCTTCACTTGGCAATTCAAACCCTCTGATGTTACAACTGCCCACCTGTGAAGGGTAAGTGGATCACTTCTCCCAGCAACTCGTTATAAACCTGCCCCACAGAGAGTAAATTCACTACAACTCACAATCACAGAATTAACCACGTTGGAAAAGGCCTTCAAGATGACCAAGTTCAACCTCCTAATTAACTAACCATGCCACTAAGTGCCTCATCCAGCTTCCTTGTAAACACCTCCAGGGATGGGGACTCCACCACCTTCCTGGGCAGCCCATTCCAATGCCAATCACTCTTGCTGTGAAGAACTTCCTCCTAACATCCAGCCTAAATCTGCCCTGGCACAGCTTGAGGCTGTGTCCTATTGTTCTATCCCTCAGTGCCTGGGAGAAGAGACCAACTCCACCTGGCTACAACCTCCTTTCAGGTAGTTGTAGAAAGCAACGAGGTCTGCCTTGATGCAGGGGACAGATAAGAAGTGATTAGGAGCCCTCCTTAACTGCAGGAAATTTTAAATATGGCAAGAAATGAAGCTATTCAGAAGAGTATGTTGAGTTGTGACTTAGTTGGGGCAGTTAACGAGGCAGGAATTAAAAAATATGCAGTTATTTCCAAAAAGCTCCACCCACCACAAACTAAATACAAACTACTTAACTTTGGGTTCCAATTCAGTCAGGAAAATTTTCTCAAGGATGCTTCTGGGCAACTCATTTATTTAGGAGAATCAGAACATTGGAAAAGTTTAGCCACAAAATGCCTTTGCCCCATGTGCAAATAAAAGGCAGCCTGGAGCCCAAGGGGCAGCCTGTGCTCCTCAATTTGGCAAGTCAGGCGAATGAAATTGTGTTTTTACAGTATAAGCTAAGTGTAGCAGTATAGAGAGAACAAACAATTACAGAACATAGAGAAGATAAGGATGGGGACGAGCAGTGGTGAAGCAGCAAGGCAGCAGCCAAAACAGTGATGGGGGAAGCACAACTCCAGGCTGGGTGGGGAATGGCTGAGAGTAGCCCTGAGGAAAAGGACCTGAGGGTCTGGGGTGACGAAAAGCTCAACATGAGCCTGCAGTGTGAGTGCAGCCCAGACAGCAACTGTGTGCTGGGCTGCAGCAAGAGCAGTGTGGGCAGCAGGGCAAGGGAGGGGATTCTGCCCCTTTACTCTGCTCTCCTCAGACCCCACCTNTTTCACTGAAGCATCACAAACTTGATCTATTAACTTCTCCACCGCTGCCATTTTATAGCCTGTCCCTGGAACGTTCACCTCTTCACTCAGACTCCAGTACTTTCCCACTTCACAATCAGTGTCTAAGTTTCTCTGTCCTTAATTTTTTTTCATGTCTGAACTCACACAGCCACACCACCACTAGCTGCTGCCACATAAAGGAAAAAACACATGCCAGAGATCACTCTCCTGCCTCCCTCCTCTCCCAGCAGTGTTGTGCAGCACTCACACTGCAATTTGTCAGGAAACTTTCAAGTCCTTCATTCTGATTTGTGCCTAAGTAATGTTTACTATTTTTCAAGTACCCCATGTGGCTGGGTTTAGCCTCAAGCTTTGAACAACGATGACCAAGTGGTGCCCCTTGAGGGGTCCAAAGCTGCTCTTGGCATTTGCCAGGTCTGCAATGACAGGTTCTGGTGAGCCAATGCAAAGTAAGGTTTCTCTCTCATTTTGTCTCCACTTCTGCCAGGAATAAAGCCCCTCATAGGCTCACAGGATGTCAGGGGTTGGAAAAGACTTCCATAGATCGAGTCAAACCTCCCTGCTAGAGCAGGACCAGAGAATCCAGCTCAGGTCACACAGGAACACATCCAGACAGGCCTTGAAAGGCTCCAGAGAAGGAGACTCCACAACCTCTCTGGGCAGCCTGTGCCAGTGCTCTGGGACCCTTACAGTCAAGAAGTTCCACCTTGTGTTGAGCTGCAATCTCCTGTGCTGCAGCTTCCATCCATTGCTCCTTGTCCTATGCCAGGGAGGAAGTGAGCAAAGCCTCTCCCCCCCCTCCTGACCCCCAGCCCTCAGGTATTTATAAACATTGATTCAATCCCCTCTTAGTCTTCTCTTCTCCAGACTAAGCAGCCCCAGGTTCCTCAGCCTCTCCTCATCAGGCAGTGCTCCAGTCCCCTCATCATCCTCATAGCCCTCTGCTGGACCCTCTCCAGCAGATCCCTGTCCCTCTTCAACTGGGGACCCCAAAACTGAAGGCAGTACTCAGGATGAGGTCTCCTGAGAATGTGCACAAGAAATAAAAACCTATGAATTTACACTGGACAGAAAGTCTTTGCTAGAAATAGGGCAGTAAGATTAAACTTCCAGAAGCATCCAGGTAAAGCTTAAACAGCTTTGATTTACTGTACTTCACTTGGAAAGTAAAGAAACTGAAGCCACTTAAATTCTGTTTGGAAGTCCTTGTATAGGAATACTACATCATTTAACCTACTTCCAAAGCAAATCTCAGTCCAGTTTAATTTCCCAGACACACACTTAGGATATGCTATTTGCATAGGCAGCTTTCTCAAACAAAACTACCTTACACTTAGCATGAAAGACTGAGGTTGCTGATGAGCTGAGGGTGACTTGCAAATTCACCTTATGCCACATCAATATCCCACTGAGGTACCCTTAAATAATAGAATCCAGTTATCCTTCATCTCAGCTTCAGTATTTCCCATCTACTGGACACTGAATTTTTATTTTTGAGCTTGCAGCAAGAAGCTGTTTCAAACACAGTCTCCACCAGATGTTTCATTGTCCCTTAAATCCAACAGAAATACTTAGCACACAACAGAGTCTTTTTTTCTGCTGTTGCCAAGATCAATGGTTGCCCACAGAGGGGATGACATGGTTTGGTTTATTTAATTCCACCTGGATATCCTAACCTTAGTCAAATAACACAAGTCTCCTTCACAGAGCCTTCCAGACCTCCTTGAGACTCAATGTCTAGCAGGAGATTTTTGCAGACCACAAGACAGAGGTTGACTAATCTGTGCAAGAAGCCTTATCACATATATCAAGGCCAGATGTGTAAAACTCTTCACCAAGACAATCCAGTTCTGTGTATGAGAGAGAGACATCAGCTAACAAACTTGTTTGTCAAGTGCAGGGCTCTAGCTGGCATTAGCACAGCCAAAGCTGGAGATGGATTTCTTCCTAACCTCACCTTTCCTGCTGCTACTCCACAGCAAACTGCTCTTGCATACAGAGAGACCATGGACCAGCAAGTTTAGGGAGGTTCTTCTTCCCCTCTACCTCTGCCCTGCTGAGACCACACCTGGAATACTGTGTTCAGTTTTGGGCTCCCCAGTTCAAGAGAGACAGGGACCTGCTGGAGAGAGTCCAGCAGAGAGCCACGAGGATGAGTGGGGTACTTGAGTACCTCCCCTGTGGAGAGAGACTGAGAGCCCTGGGGCTGCTTAGTCTGGAGAAGAGAAAGCTGAGAGGGGATCTGATCAATGTCTATGAATACCTGAGGGGTGGGAGTCAAGATGAAGGTGCCAGGCTCTGTTTGGTGGTGTCCAGAGTTAAGACAAGGAACAACAGGTACAAGCCAGAACACAGCAGGTTGCATCTCAACACAAAGAGACACTTCTGTATGGTGAGGGTGAGTGGAGCGCTGGAACAGGCTGCCCAAGGAGGCTGCAGAGTCTCCTCCAGAGACTTTCAAACCATGCCTGGATGCATTCCTGCATGATCTAGCCTAGGGGATCCTGCTTTGGCAGGGGGGTTGACCTCAACAATCTCTAGAGGTCCCTTCCTGTGACAAGCACTTCACCTAACCCACCCATTACATGTTGCTGAGGAGGGCCTCAAAAACAGCCAGCCCCAGCAACCATAGGTGAGGCAAGACCTAAACTCTCTAAAACCAAGCAAAGACTTTCTAGCAGGTCTCTTGCTGCTCCCCCAAAACAGGGGAACAGAAATCCACCCTGGCCTTCCAAGCAGGAGAGTTGGTCAGCAGGCAATGTTGGTGGGGCAGGCTACAGAAGAGCCAGGAATTAATGCACAGCAGGTTGATACCTTCAGTCTTGTCCCTGCTGTGAAAAACCTACATTCCCAAATGTGGTCAACTAATGAAAAATCAAACATTTCTAACATGAAAATAAGTTGGGAAGGCTTGTGCAGAAGCCTCTAAACTGTATTTTCACTAAGATTCTAGCTCTAGTTAAATTAAGAACCCACCCTTTCCCAGAGTTAATTCAAGGATACAGATGAAACTAGAAATGTATCTCCTCCCACTCCTATCACCAACCCCCACAAGAGAAATATTTAAGTAGCAGAGATTTGTAATCTAGAACAGAGCAAGATTCTATGAAGCATCATCTAATTTAAATAAATCCCCTCTCATTAACTTCCAGGCATTCTAAGACACATCAGCACTGCTTTGGGATTTACTTGGTGTTTCACACCAGACCTCCCAAACATGAGGATACACAAATGTGTGATCCTAGATTGATGGTACTCAGGCCTATCATGTTTGGAAATTGTGAATTTATTCTGAATAGCAGGAAAATATTCTGTAGCTCTGCAGCTGCTTTTTTTGCTACAGCTCCATTATCTCTCTATTCTCTGTTGTTCTCAAGTCACAAAATTCCTGAATATTTTAACTGTATACATGCAAACAGTCTTTTTTCCCCCTCCCCCCCAGCTCCTTCTGTGGGTCATTAATGCAGAATTAAATGCCTCAACCATTCCTGCATTTAATCATAAAATATAATCATAGAATCAGTCAGGGTTGGAAGGGACCTCAAGGATCATCCAGTTCCACCCCCATGGGCAGGGACACCTCACACTAGATCAGGCTGGCCACAGCCTCATCCAGTCTAGCCTTAAACACCCCCAGGGATGAGGCTTCCACCCCCTCCCTGGGCAACCCCTGCCAGGCTCTCATCACTCTCATGCTGAAGAACTTCCTCCTCACATCCAGTCTGAATCTCCCCACCTACAGCTTTGCTCCATTCCCCCCAGTCCTGTCACTATCTGATAGCCTAAACAGTCCCGCCCCAGCTTTTTTTGTAGCCCACTTCGGATACTGGAAGGTCACAATAAGGTCACCTGGGAGCCTCCTCTTCTCCAGACTGAACAGCCCCAACTCTTTTCAGCCTCTCCTCACAGCAGAGCAGCTCCAGCCCTCTGAGCATCCTCGTGGCCCTTCTCTGGACACACTCCAGCATGTCCACATCCCTCTTGTCCCAGGGGCTCCAGAACTGGCTGCAGTACTCCAGGTGGGGGCTCACCAGAGCAGAGTAGAGGTGCCCATCTCAGACAACAATACCATTTAGCTACTAAAATAAATGTAGTAAACCCAAAAGCATACAAGCAGCAAAATACTCCTAATGCAAAATCAGCATTTGAGCGGAACCATAAACTTTAGATCTAAGAAACACAACTCAGGATCTCCTTCCCTGACACGAGGCTGAACTTCAGTTGCTCCTGTGAGACTGACTTTGGGTTGGGAAGGTCAGAGAGAGGCAGTTGCCCAGGAAACACATCAGCAACAGAAACGTGATGTGAAGTGAGTTCACCCTGTGCCTACTGAATACAACCGGGAACAAAATCCGGGGTGAAATGAGGACAAGCATACGAAGCTTCACTGAATGTATGCAGGGTGAGAACTGAGAAACTGGCTCTGCTTTTCCATCACATGCCTGGAATAACTGTTTAAATTGTAGTGAGACAGATGAGTAAACCCTGGCAGCTAACAGGGTGTCTCCACTGTCTAGATGTCACCAGGACTGTCCAGAACACAAAGCACCGCAAATATTTCTGTTCACATCAAGAGGTGCAAGAACAACTTTTGAGACTAATAAATTGCAATCCCCACTGCAATAAGAACCTAACTCCTTTTTCTTGATGTGATGCCCCAAGATTAAACTTGAAGTATGTTCACTTTCTGACCAAGCAAGATGAAAGAAGTAAAAACTGGCATAATCATAGAATGGTAAGCTTGGAAGGGACCTCAAGGATCATCTAGTTCCAACCCCCTGCCATAGGCAGGGACACCTCCCACTAGTACAGGTCACTCAAGGCCTCCTCCAAATTGGCCTTGAACATCTCCAGGGAGGGAGCAGCCACAACCTCCCTGGGCAACCTGTGCCAGTGTCTCACCACCCTCACTGCAAACAACTTCCTCCTAACATCCAGTCTAAATCTCCCCTCTGCCAGTTCAAACCCATTGCCCCTCATCCTGTCATTACAAGACCTTGTCAATAGTCCTTCCCCAGCCTTCCTGTAGGCCCCCTTCAGATACTGGAAGGCTACTCTAAGGTCTCCTGGAAGCCTTCTCTTCTGCAGGCTGCAAAGCCCCAACTCTCTCATCCTGTCCTCAGAGCAGAGCTGCTCCAGCCCTCTGAGCACCTTCGTGGCCTCCTCTGGACCTGCTCCAACACTTCCATGTCCTTCCTGTGCTGGGGGCTCCAGAACTGCACACAGGACTCCAGATAAGTGATAAGGAGCCACAGAGAGCTCCAATGGCATGAAATAACCATTAGCACAGGTGGCCTGACAAGGCACAGATGCCTCTGAAAACCTTTGGCTAGGTCTTCACCTGAAGATAAATACCATCTACTTAAGCCTCAGCCAGGCTGTGATTTCACCTTCAGTCCATGCCATGTGGTCACTAATTCCTGAGGCTGAAGCACTGGAACAGAAATGGTGTGGAGGGCAGATGGGGGCATTTCTCCAGAAGCCAGCCAAAAGACAACCATGATGCATCCTTGCCATGCAACTTGGATGTGGTTGTAGCATTCTAACAAGGTCCCAGTTCAGTGTGGGCTGACCTCCCTCCCCACAGGCTTTTTACAGTGAACCTGCCTGATCCAGGCTCCAGCAGAACAGAAGAGTATCATAGAATCTTGGGGATTCTTTAAGATGGAAGAGACCTTGAAGATCACAGGCTCCAGTCACTAACACAGCACTGCCAACTCCACCACTAAACCATGTCCCTCAGCACCACATCTGCAAGGCCTTTAAATACTTCCAGAAATGGTGACTCTCCCCTGGGCAGCCCATTCCAGGACTTGACCACCCTTTCAGTGAAGACATTTCTTTCCTGATATCCCATCTAAACCTCCCTTGGCACAACTTAAGGATGTTTCCTCTTGTCCTGTTGCTTGTTACTTGGGAAAGGAGATCAACCTCCATCTCACTGTGACGTCCTTTCAGGTCATTGTTAAGAGCCATAAGGGTTTCTCTCAGCCTCATTTTTCTCCAGGCTAAACAACCCCAGTTCCCTCAGCTGCTCCTCATAAGACTTGTGCTCTAGACCCTTCACCACCTGCTCTGCCCAGCCTTACTCTTCTTTGCCTCCAGCACCTTTCTTGTCATGAGGTGAACACCTACTGGAGATGTAGCCCCTCCAGTGTTGAGTGCTGAGGGACAATCACTGCCTCCCAGCTGGCCACAGTGCTGCTGATACAGCCAGGATACTGTTGGCCTTCTTGGCTACACTGCTGGCTTGTAGTCAGTTGCCTGTTGATGTGCACAATAGATAGCAACAGCAAATCAATTGGTAAGCAGCAGAAATGCCTAGCAGTACCTAGATTTAGAGCTGTATGGAAGATGAGGGTAAAGAGATGAGTCAACTGCCCAACAGCAATTGTCCTGAAGGGATCAAGTTTACCCACACTGAGCAGATCACAGAATGTTAGAAGTTGGAAGAGACCTTGAAAGATCATCCAGTCCAACCCCCTTCCCACAGCAGGATCATCTAGAGTAGGTCAAAACCCACTTGAATGTGTTTCTGTGTGAACATTTCCAGTGAAGAAGACTCCACAACCTCTCTGGGCAGCTCCTTCCAGTGTTTTGTCACCCTCACAGCAAAAAAGTTTTTTTTCTTATGTTCCCATGGAATCTCCTCCACTCCAGCTTGCACCCAGTGCCCCTTGTCCTGTCATTGCACATTCTGAGCAGAGCCTGGCTCTGTCCTCCTGACACTGCCCTGCACACATTTATAAACATGAATGAGGTCACCCATCCAGTCTCCTCCTCTCCAAGCCCCAGATCCCTTAGCAGGGAGATGTTCCACTGCCCACAGCAGCTTTGTGGCTCTCTGTTGGACTCTTTCAACCAGTTCCCTGGTTTCAGTTTCAATGAGGTATGTAAAGTAAGGTCTAATGCTATCCAGGCAACGTATCTCTAACCTTGATGGAATAACCAGTCCAAGAAAAGCAAGCATGAACCAAAAATGAACAACACCTCCAAAACAACCCAAACAACATAGAACCATAAGAAAATCTGTAAGTCTAAGTCTGATTTAAAGCAGAGTTTTCCAATGCTAGACTGCACTGTGTAGATGCTGCTTTGCAATGCAGATAAAAGAGTAAGGCTAGGTAACATAAAAGACAAGTGTCTGTGATTTGTGTAAAAACATGGAGAGAAATTCTTTGATTTGCTATTTAGTAAGTAGCTGGAAAGTGCTCTGCGTTATCCAAGCTACAAAGAGAATTGTCTTCTGCTTTAAGAAACTGACAATCTAAATGACAAAAGGAAACAGAGGAGGTGCAGCAAGAAGCCAGTCATGAATGAGGAATATTTTGACTCTGTTTTGAATTTGATTGTTTCTTGTCACCACCTCTGAGCTGGAAGTTCTTGCCACAGATTTTTGCTGACACGTGGGCAAGCACCACGGAGCAGGGTGTTGGTTAAGGCATTTCCAACAGAGAAGCAGCACAGAGAAAACCGAGGGTCAAGGTAAGACAGAAAAGGCAAGTTTGGAATCCCTGTTAGTGCAAGGAGAAGCAGCATGAAGGGTTCCCTAAGTAATCCATAGAGAGCTTAAGATGAGGAAAGAAAGCTACAGAAGCCTGATGCTTAGAAGATGAACTTAAGGCAGAGTTGCTGTAAGAAGCTGGAGCTGACAACAGACCAGTAGCAACCAGCAGAAAGACAAACCAGGAGAGAGAGAGAGAGACCACAGCAACTGTGCTCTGCAGAACTATTAGGTAAACCCCCATGGGTCTCCAGCAGACACATCTGAAGGCAGGTGAAGGAATTCAGTAACAGCTGCCCAGTGTAATACAAAGAGTGGTACCCTTGAGAAAGGATGAGCAGGTTTTAAGGGAACCTTAGGAGCACAGGCATTAACTGGAGGCTCAACACCTCAGGTTCAACACCTCACACTTCCTCATATGAAAGTTTGTGAGTGAATTAGCTAAGAGTCCCTTTGGCAGTGTAAAAACACTGCTGTCACAGATGACCTTCATACAAATAGGGTTTTACTTTAGTAATAGGTGCCTTCCCCAAAAAAATTATAGCCCAGCCTTCAAATTTCCATTCCCCCCCACACTTTCTCATCACTTACAAACACAAAAGAGAGAAAGACATTGTTTGTTTGTTTTCTTTCCTTGACAGGAGACTAGTTCTTCCCCACTTTGGTGGTACTCCAAGTGAAAAGGACAGCAGATACACTCTTGGCAACTCTGCAGGGTTTAGGGTTTTTTTTTGTTTTTACCATAAAACACTTCTCTGTGCCAGCTTTCTCAGTAACCTCAGAAATAATATACTTCTGCTGACAGATGACAGCAGAGTGCAATTAATAAACAGATCAGACCCATATGAATATGTGATTCCTGTGCTATGTCATCACTCTAAGGAATAAAGTGGTATCTAGCAACCTTATACATAAGCCTTCAAATGAAAACCCTTTCCTGAACTTCTGCAGAGGGTTTTTTTCCAGCTCTTCAACACTTAACAGTTGCTGTCCAAAAATCTCTTCTAAGTAACCCTCTGACAATGAAGGATGGAGATCCAGTGTGAAGCTGGTTAAACAAAACTCTTCCCTCACAGAGCAATGGATGGAAGCTGCAGCACAGGAGGTTCCAGCTCAACACAAGGGGGGATTTCTTAACTGGAGGGGTCCCAGAGCACTGGCACAGGCTGCCCAGAGAGGTTGTGGAGTCTTCTTCTCTGAAGCCTTTCAAGGCCTGTCTGGATGTGTTCCTGTGTGACCTGAGCTAGATTGACTGGTCCTGTTCTGGCAGAGGGGGTTGGACTCGATCCCTTTGGATCCCTTCCAACCCCTGACATCCTGTGATGATCTTCACACAGAGTATAGGCTATCATAGAATGGCTTAGGTTGGAAGGGACCTCAGAGATCATCTACTCCAGCCTCCCTACCATGGCCAGGAACACCTCTCAACTAGGTTCAGTTGCTGAAGACCTCATCCAACCTGGCCTTGAACACTCCCAGGGAGAAGGCATCCATAGTCTCCCTGGGCAGCCCATTCCAGAGTCTCACCACCTGAAGACTGAAGAGCTTCTTCCTAAGATCCAGTCTAAACCTATTCTTTTGTCAGCTTCAAACCATTCCCCTTATCCTATTGCTAGACACTCTTATGAAAAGCTCCTGTCCTGTAGGATTCCTTCAAGTATTGGAAGGCAGCTCTGAGGTCCCCCTAGAAGGTGCAAACACACATATAAAAGCCTATTATGGTAGCAACATTTTCACTCTAGGACATAAAATCACCATCACCTCCTACATCTGGGTACAGCACTGAAGACTGAGGAGGTGCTCACACAAAGTACAATTCACAGCAAGGACAGAAGGATGTGACAGCCATCCTAGCATAGCAAGAGGGTTAAACCAGGCAACAGTGAGTGCATGCAAAAGATCCCCCTGCTCAAGGATTTTTCAGCCCAAGACCTCACAGGCACATACTCTAAGCAAGCAGCTGCTGCCAGCACCACCAGGCAGAACAGATTCGTGTTGGCGATTCTCTGACAAATGGATGCCACATCCAGGGGGAGTCAGTTCCAAGATGCCCTATGCTACACAGAGAAAAGTTTATCAGTAAAACCCCCTGTTTCTTCCCCCTTCTCTCCCCCATGGCAGCAGCTCCAGGTCCAGCTCTAGGGGATGAAGAGGATTACTGCAGAAAGCCAGAGAGATTGGCAGCACGACAAGGCTAGGAATAAGAAGTGTACCAGAGACAGCAGACCTGCTTCAGCAATTGACTCAGCTCCTGACCCACTTCATGAACTTAGCCAAACTGCATCTTTGTGCCACTGGTCCCCTTCCAGACTCTGTATGATCTTATGAAATTGGGCCAGTAGCTTCAAGGCAATGACTGCCTCCTGCTAATTTTGGTGAGAAACAGCCTATAGGCTTGAAGAAGGGGAGAGGCAAAAAGGAGGCCGAGTTTTACTAGGCTCTGGCACGCCGAGAATAAAACCATCTTTGCACTTCAATAATGAAGAGTGCCCACACAGTTAAACCTGTTAATAGGCTTTAAAAATAAGTACAGCTGGAAGAGTGGCATGGTGCTCTCATTCACAAGTTGGCTGCATCCCTACTGACACCTACGTTCTCCCCTGAAAGTCTATTTACAGAGACACTTCTTTCCCAGGGGCCAAGTTTTCTGTTCAGGTCCTCTCCCGCTTTCTCCTCCTCCTCTAGCAGAGCCTCTCAGCCACGTTAGGCAAACTCTCTGTGGTGGGACATGGGGAACAGATCCAAGCCTTGAGTGAGCAGAAAAATCATTTGAAGCAAAAACAAAACTATTTTTAACCCAGATGGGCTCCCTGGCTGATTTTATTCCCCACCACAACAGGTGTATCAACACACCTGAGGGGGAAATGGAGCAGCTCTTGCTGACGGAGACAAATGTGACCATTAGTAGGACTGGAATGTTTTCAAAGGATTAATATTGGAGTAGGGGTTCTCACAATGGGGAACTCTTTAGACATCATCAAATGGACTTAATACATATTCCTTCTGTTGTTCACAGCTTCCTTTGCCAGTTTGGCTAATTATACGATATTTAAGTTTAAACATATGTTGCCTCCCTTGCAGTGAATCCTCTCCTCCTACATGATACAGCAGTGAAGTCATCTTGCTGACTTCAAGCTGAATCCAGCACCCTCTCAAGTAGGTGGGCATTTTTAGTTCATCTGGAAAGCACTCCAGACCTGCAAGGAAAGGGATTCTTGTTGCAATAAACCACCAGGAGCTCCACCACCAGAAACATGCAGGTGCCATAGAACCAGCAGAACTTCCACCACCCTGGGCATGTGGGTCTCAAAACCCTGTAGGAAACACTTGCAAGCAGTGTGAAAAGTGAACCAGTAGATACATACTGCCATCAATTGACTTCAAGAGTTATTTAAACCAAGGCATATAAGAAAGCAGGAAATTCCAAATGGAAGGAAGTGGCAAAAGACTAAGCCAAAATAGTCTTAGAATCATAGAACTGTAGAATGGTTTAAGTTCGAAGGGACCTCAGAGATCATCTACTCCAACCTCCCCACCCTGTGCAGGGACACCTCTCAACTAGACCTGGCCTTGAACACCTCCAGGGAGGATGCAGACACAACCTTCCTGGACAGCCTATTCCAGAGTGCCACTACTCTCCTACTGAAGAACTTACTCAGCTCCAGTCTAACCCTGCCCTCCCCTCAGCTTCACACCATTCTCCCTTGTCCTGTCTCTAGACACCATCAGGAACCTTGGCAACCTTCCCACAGGATCTCTTCAGGTACTGGCAGGCAGCTCTAAGGTCCCCCTGGAATCTTCTGTTCTCCAAGCTGCACACCCCCAGCTCCCTCAGCCTCTCATCACAGCAGAGCTACTCCAGCCCTTGCATCACCTTTGTGGCCTCCTCCGGCCTCACTCCAGCAGCTCTGTGCCCTTCTACTAGGGATGCCAGAACTGGAGGTGGGATTGGAGGTGAGGTCTCAGCAGAAAAGAACCAAGGGGCAGAATCCCCTCTCTTGCCCTGCTGCCCACACTCCTCTGGCTGCAGCCCAGCACACAGCTGCCTGCTGGGGCTGCATGAGGGCACTGCTGGCTCCTGGGCATCTTCTGTTGCATGATAACCTTTAGAAGGGCAAAAAAGAACCCCAAACCCCACATCTTGTAGCCCTTTATGAACTGTCAGGTGCTGCAGACAGGAACATCTCTCTCAGCTAATGTGTTCCACATCACCAGTGCCTTCAGTGAGCAGAGCAGCTGAGTATGCCACAATTGCTGTGTTTCCTTAGCTTAGCATAGGATTTAAAAGGGAAAAGACAGCCACTGAAAATAATTGCATTAAATTAACATTAACCCACAAACCCAGAAGAGGCATATAATAGCTGAGACTGCTACAGCAGCAGCACCTCAGAATGAATGCCTGCAAGAGATGAAGAACCCTGCTCCGGTTGGGATTCAAAAATCCTAAAGGAAGAGAGTTCACCTCAAATAGTGTTCCCCAGGAGAGGGGAGGAAACAGAAAAGAAACATGGCCTAGTTAAAAACATCAGTAGGTAGGAACACAAATTGTAAAATGCTGTGGTTCCCAAAGGGCTAACTTTTTTTTTTTATGGTTTATACACACATTCCCACACATTCCTTCTCCAGAAGGACTTGGAGAATAAGTCTAATTTTGAGAACTATAAATGAAAGAGACATGTGAGAATTTAAACACTTAGGACAGAAAAGACCAAAGCCTCAGACACCAGAGGAGGGGAAAAAAAATAAATTAAAAAAAAGGCTGCTAGGGCTGGAGTGGACTAGAAGACAGCCAGCAGTGACTGCTATCATTCAGTTCGTGGACGCACCACACAAGAGCCGCAGGCTCACAAGGTGTCAGGGGCTGGGAGGGACCCAAAGAGACCATCAGGTCCAACACACCTGCCAGAGCAGGACCTGACAATGTAGCTCAGGTCACACAGAACACATCCAGACAGTCCTTGAAAGGCTCCAGAGAAGGAGACTCCACAACCTCTCTGGGCAGCCTGTGCCAGTGCTCTATGAGCCTTGAGTCTTGATGCCACAAGGGCTATGCAAAGAACAGTAACACTTAACAGATTCATCATGTACCTTTTCTTGAATGGAGACACATGACAAACTCAAGGGAGCTCCTTAAACTGAAGAAGAATTTATGCCAAGCATGGGGAAGGGAAAGAGTTATGTAAGAAATTTTAAAATGCTGAGTTACAGCACCTCTTAATTTCATCTATGAACAGGTACCAAAAATAAGCAATGGTACTACTGGTTGGGAAGAATAACACAACTCCCAACTTTTCACTCCCAGGGCCAGCTGGAAACAAAAATAGCCTGGTCAAGCCCTTGGCTAGCTGTAGGTTAAAAAGGAAGAACTAAGCCACCACCTGAGGTCTGAAGAAAGCCATGGTGGAACTTACTACCAGTCCAGCTTCACCAGACCTAGTGCCTCATTAGCCACAGGCCACCTGAATCTTCATGGCTCTTCCAATTAGGGAAGAGTGATACATTCCACCTAATAAGCAAGTCAGCATTTCAAATTAATTAACCTTCCTTTTTTTTTTAAACTATCATGTTCCCCCCTCCCCCTTTTCCCCTCCTTTTCTGCATCCCTGTATAATTTCAAATATTTATAGAAAAACAACCAAAAAAAAAAAAAAAGAGGATAAGAGGATTCAGTTACAGCAAAGCCAAGCAGCATGAGTTTGTGGTTTAGGATGTTTTTAACCTCCAAAAGACTCCCTATCAAGCACATGAAGTTAATTTGGAATCCATCCTTACTGGGCAGTAAAAAGTTTCTCTTCAGATGAAGGTTTTGTAACCCTTCATCTGTATTTGTCCACCACCTGCTCAGCACTACCCCATATGGACACAAGGGATTTCTTTTTAGGCTTTTGTTAAGTCTCCCTCATTAGAAGCACTACTGCCCAATTCTGCTCTTCCATTGTATGATCAGCAGAGGATTGTCTCATGCACATAGTGCTTCATTCCAGTTTTGAAGCTTTCAATGTTTAGTGTCCCCAAATATTTTCATTTGAACCCATTGGTGGCAGCATTACAGCAGCCTGAACCTCACTTATCCAGAAGACCCTTCACAGCTACTGACGGAGAGGCTGTGCATACAGCACAATCATACCCTGCATGCTTCAGAGGAGGAGCCAGGGAAGTTATGGGATGTCAATCTGATTTTAGCACAAGTTTTAGCCTTCAGGCCTTTCATTTCACTTTTCTTTTTGTCTTGTATTTATCTAACCAAGCAAATCAAAGAGCTTCCCTGTGAGCAGCAGGGCTAAAGCACACCCATCTGAATCCCTGGTGCAGGTTTCCAGCTGTTTAAGGCTCATGCTGTGGTTTGTTCTTTACAGTTTCTGCTCCGTCCAGCTTCCTGCTTCCCCAAGTCTGAACTTTGCATCTTTGGGACCTCTGCTGCTCTGTGGGCTTGGCTTGAATCAGCTGAGCTTTAGAAGTTACTGGAGAGGGAAAGGGGATGAGAGACACAGATGTCACTCGCACACACAAGCAATACAATCTGATGCTTTTTCTAAGGGCACCAAGCCAAAAAAAAACAGGGGGGGAGGGAAGGGAAACAACCCAACTCTTGATACAGGAGCTGCTCTTATTCTCCACACCTGATATACAACATTTGGCAAGCAGAAATCCATCCTACAGCTTTGATTTACAGACACTGGAAGTACCAATCACACTTGAGCTTCCCTTTTGTATGGTGACTTCAGATAATACTTCCTTCCATTTCAGTGCATAAGATCTCCCTCCAGCCCCAGCAAAACTTTGCCCTTCTGAATCAACCTTAGCATTGCTGAACTTCTCAACTACATACCTGGAGCAGCAATCCCTGGATAGCTGCTGTTGCTCATTCTTAGATTCTCAGCAGTTATTTGCATAGTCATCCCCACTCTGATTTCATCCTCCCTTTCACCACTGCCTAAGTCTACACAGCAAATGAGAACAGTAAATCAAGCTAAGTACTTGGCAGGCACCTACTGGTGAGGTCACAGCCAGATCCTGGAACAACACAGGCCCTCTGGTATGGAAAAGGCTCATGAGGTTGCCATGCAGCTTCAGTAACCATCATCTGACCCAGTGAGCAATCCTGAGACAGATATAGCCCCTCTGTGGAAACTGGCTGCAAACTGGGTGAACACCCAGGGAAGTGACAGAATTGGCAGCCAAAAGCTCCCCATGTCACATGAAGGCAGGAATTATGGCTAGACTGCAGAACAGCACCAGCACAGGGCAGGACTTTTTCCCACCTAATGGGATGATGGAGCTCAGAGGCAGAAAGTGAGCAGTGAGGGTATAAAGCCCTTGTTAAAAGGTAAGCTTGAATATACAGAGAGGGTTTAAACATCTCATCTTCATTTTTCTGACAAGAAAAACAAACCAAAACAACAACAAAAGAAAAACAAAAGGTTGTCATGTGCTAGAAAAATAAAAGTATTGCCTAGAAAAGCTGCATTTCACAGAGGCACAGAACCTTAGAGGTTGGAAGGGACCTCCAGAGATCAACCCCAACCCTTCTGGCCAAGGCAGGATCCCCTAGGGTAGTTTGCACAGGAATGCATCCAGGTGGGTTTGGAAAGTCTCCAGAGGAGACTCCACAACCTCTCTGGGCAGCCTGCTCCAGGGCTCTGCCACGCTCTCTGTAAAGAAGTTTCTCCTCATGTTGAGCTGAAACCTTCTGTTCCAGTTTGTATCCATTGTTCCTTGGCTTATTGCTGCTGACCACCAAAAAGAGATTGGCCTCAGCCACCTGACTCCCACCCCTCAGTTGTTGATGAGATCTCCTCTCAGTCTTCTCTTCTCCAGACTAAAAAGCCCCAGGGCTCTCAGTCTCTCTCCATAGGGGAGATGCTCAAGTCCCCCACTCATACTAATGGCTCTCCCCTGGGCCTCTCCTAGCAGGTCCCGGCCTCTCCTAGCAGGTCCCGGCCTCTCTTTTGGCTCCAAGAGAACAACAGAAGAATTACTTAAACCATGTTTGTGATTCATTGTGGGTCACTAACTCCTGATGAATGCTAATGTGTTTGTGCAGGTGTGACAGAAATGATTATTCAGTTATTGGTAAGCTGCTGGTTTCATTGGCAGCCACACTGCTGAAGGTGTACACTCTCATAAAGGACCTGCCAGTAACTCTCCACACACTGCCAGAACAGTCAGGACAACAAATTATATCTGCAAACATTTCTTTTTTTTTCCTGCCTCCTTGGTAGAATTTGTAGGCAAAGTGCTATATGCTTAAGCCAGGGTGGCTCCTCTTCAGAAGGGGGCATAAGGGAAGAGTCTAAATTAATAAGGCTCCCTCCCTCTCCTAGCCCTTCTAAAGAGGCACTTATTCCCTAAGTGCATCGATGTGGATCTACCTCTGTGGACCAGCACACACAGGCTGGTTTAAATTTAAACTTCATCTTGGTTTAGTATAACTACTCCCTCCCCTCCATCAGTAACTTTACAGCAAGCAATAAAATTTTATTCTCTTTTAACACTCTGGAGATCTGCTCATTTCCACAGATTTGTAACTACACTTAAAGAAATTTTTCAAATGTGTTGCCAATTGCACTAATCACAAAATGTTAGAGGTTGGAAGGGATCTCAAAAAAAATCATCCAGTCCAACCCTCTGCCAGAGCAGGATCACCTAGAGCAGGTCACACAGGAGCACATCCAGGTGGGTTTTGAATGTCTCAAGAGAAGGAGACTCCACAATCTCTCTGGGCAGCCTGCTCCAGGGCTCTGGCACCCTCACAGTGAATCTTTTTTTCCTTATGTTCATATGGATCCTCCTCTCCAGCTGGCCCCCAGTACCCCTTGTCCTGTCATTGGCCAACCCTGAGCAGAGCCTGACTCTGTCCTCCTGACACTGCCCTGCACATCTTTAGCCACATGAATGAGGGCAGCCCTCAGGCTCCTCTGCTGCAAGCTCCCAGCCTGTGCTCAGCAGGGAGATGTTCCACTGCCTGCAGTAGCTTTGTGGCTCTCTGCTGGACTCTTCCAAGGAGTTCCCCGAAGGGTACAGAACTGGACACAATATTCCACATGTGGCCTCACCAAGGCAGAGTAGAGAGGCAGGAGAGCCTCTCTGGACCTACCAACCACAGCCTTTCTAATCCACCCCAGGATACTGCCACAAGGGCACATTGCTGGCTCACAGTCATCCTTGTGTCCACCTTCTTCCCAGAGCTGCTCTCCAACAGCTCACTCCCCAGCCCATGCTGGCATGTGAAGCACTGATACTCAGTATTCCTTTCTAACATATCAGCTCAAGTAGCATGGAAGAGTTGAATTCCATTCATTTTCAGCTTTCAAGAAAACACATCATGATCCCTTATTTACAACCTAAGTCCAATCCTTAAAAGGGGACTGTCCAACAGACACTTGGGGAACAAAACCCAACAGCCACCACTTTCTAAGAGCAACAACACAAGCAAGCCTCCACACTTCAACAACTGCTTGTAGCACCCAGGAGCAGCCCAGCACTGGCTCTGGGCACCACTGCAGACCTGAGACCCAACTGCTGCAGCATGAAGCTCCTCCTTGCTGCAAGAGGGAAGCTGCAGTTTCTGTAGCATAGTGGATTTCTGAAATTAATCACAACTCATCCACAAGTGGCTTCCTTTCTTTGCTGTACAAATCTCTCAGGGTTGAAGGTCGGTGAGATGAGATGGAAACCATTCACCCAGACTTCAGACTCTTATTACAGAACCACAGAAGCATTCAGGTTGGAAAAGACCCCCAGGATCTCCAAGTTCAACTCATATCCCCACTATACAAATTCCACCCTTAAACCATAGCCCCAAGCACACATCCAAATGACTTCTAAACACACCCAGGGTTGAGGACTCCACCACCTCCCTGGGCAGCTCATTCCAATTCCTGACCACTCTTGCTGGGAAAATGTTTCCTAATATCCAGTCTAAGCCTCCCCAGTGGCAGTGATAGGACAAGAGGGAATGGCCTCAAGCTAATTACCTGTGAGAAGAGACCAGCACCAACCTCTCCACAACCTCCTTTCAGGTAGCTGTAGGCAGCAATGAGGTCTCCCCTCAGCCTCCTCTTCCTCACACTAACCACTCCCAGCTTCCTCAGTCACTCCTCATCAGATTTGTTCTCCAGGCCCTTCCCCAGCATTGTTGCCCTCTTTTGCACTGGCTCCAGTACCTCCACATCCCTCTTGTAATGAGGTGCCCAAAACTGAACACAACACTCAAGGTGTGGCCTCACCAGGGCAGGGTACAAGGGGACAATCACCTCCCTGCTCCTGCTGGACACAGCATCGCTAATACAAGCCAGGATGTCATTGGTTTTCTGTGCCACCTGGGCACACTGCTGGCTCATATTGAGTTGTTTGTGTATAACAACCCCCAGGTCCCCTGAGAAACAACACAGCCATATGCCTGTGTCCTTTGTCCAACCAGAGTTCCCATTAAATCAGCAGGAACTTGGTTTCCATCTATAGTTTAATGGCTGATTCCTTAACATTCACAACCATTAAAAGAAAAATAAGCCAAGTCTCTGCTGCCCTGCTGCACTGTCAAGCTGCATCTTTGCACACACATATGCAAGGATCTAAAAGCCAAATATTTTGAGTAAGAGAATGCTTCTTGAACACAAATTACAACCTCTTGTCCTAAGCAGTTTAACAAAAAAAAAAAACACCACACCACACAACCAAACAACACAGAAAATCTTCATAGGAAGACTTTCCAAGCTGTTTAGAAAGCAGCTATTGTCAGAAGCATAGCTGCATAAGTTGAGTGCTTCCCACTCAGCTGATCTGCCCCATGCATTTATTTGCTCCATCAATATTCATGTCTGTGCTGCAGCAAAGAACATGACCCAAGTCTGTGCTGAATCAACAGGGTGACTTACACAAAACCAAACCTCAAGTGCATCTTCAATTGTCATTCAATGGGAACAAGGATCCTTCCTGCCTTCACACCCACCCTCCCACCTTAAAAGACACAGAATAATCTAGGATTGGCCTTAAAAGCTAAAGAGCTTCCTAGCTCAAGAGCTTCCTTACTCCCACTGCAGCCTTCTGGTAGACAATTCATAATGCTGCCTGCTGAACACTCAGACAAGCTCTGCAACAGCAGAAAGGATGGGAAGAAAGAAAGAAAAATGAACAAAAAGAAGAAAGTCCAAGTAATGCTCCTGACCCATGGGAAAAGCCCAGCTGCAAGAATATTTCATTATTCACCCCAGGGGATGCAAAGGTGGTTTAGGAACATGTCATGGTCCAGCCCTGCACCCAGATGGACAAGGAAGTATGGAAAAATAAGGAAATATTAAAGCTGTGGAGGGGTGAAGTGTTCCTGGGGAATATTCACCTGGTGAATGTGCCATTATAGATCATTTCCCCATCTTTCAGAGCTATTTATTATTCCCTGGGAACATGAGAAAGTGTTTTCCCTGTGAGGGTGACAGAGCACTGGAACAGGCTGCCCAGGGCCTTGTGGAGTCTCCCTCTCTGGAGATATTCAAAGACCTTCCTGGATGTGTTCCTGTGTGATCTGCTCTAGGTGATGCTGCTCTGGCAGGGAGGCTGTACTGGATGAGTTTTGGAGGTCCCTTCCAGCCCCTGACATTCTGTGACTCATTTCCAGGTTACACAAGAGCCCAGCAACATTCAAACTCAATTCCCACATCTCTTAACAGACTTAAGCTTGTGTGGCTGAGTCAGGAGGGGGAAAAAAACAACACAAAACAACCAAAACACATAACTATACCTCACACTGATTTCAATTCCTTAACTAAAACAGTAGGGATCCCCAATTCCCTGTTCCAGGCTTATCTTGGAAAAAAAAGATGATGCCTCAATAAAGACAAACACCCTCTGCTCCCATTTTCAGCCCTGCTAATGCTTTCCCCCTCTGCTTTAGTTCTCTTTTCTCCTTCCTTTAACCTTATTCTGCCATTGTCAAAAGTTTCAAAAGGCACATGAACAATTTTTCAGCCACTTCTCTGCCATGCCAAGTTCTGCCTTTCACTAACAGTCTTGGGATACCCCCTCCAACCCTTCCTAAACTATAGTCCATTCTTTCAAGAATTTCTGTTGTGCCAGAGGCCAGGAAGGCTCCTGGCAGTACAGCTCTGACAAAAGAAGCTTCAAAATGAACTTTTTTTTTTCCTGTGAGAGCAGATAAGGAAGTCCAAAACATGTTTTTTGAAAGGAGAATAAAAAAAAAAAGAATGCTGCTGGCATTGTCAGGTTTGAAATCAACACACACAACTCTTCCCTCCTGAAGGGGCACATAGCTACCGCTGCCTGTCACCAGCAGCAGGAGGGTGAGCTCCTCACATCTACAGGGAAGCTCTCTGCAGAGGAGGAGGAGGAAAGGACTTCACATTGTGGATCTCACAGACACAAATAACACTCCAGTAATTCTACCCTGTTTCTGCTACAGCAAATGGTGAGGCCAAACACTGCAGGTTTCTGCTCGTCACTCTCAGTAAGTTTAAGAGGGACAGGGATCTCCTGGAGAAGGTCCAGCAGAAGGCTGTGAGGATGATGAGGGGATTGAGCACTGCCTGGTGAGGAAAGGCTGAGGGACCTGGGGCTGCTTAGTCTGGAGAAGAGAAGACTCAGAGAGGATTTAATCAATGTTTATAAATAGCTGAGGGTTGGGAGTCAGGAGAGGGGGGCAGGCTCTGCTCACTTGTTCCTTGGGATAGGACAAGGAGCAATGGATGGAAGCTGCAGCACAGGAGGTTCCAGTTCAACACAAGGGGGAACTTCTTGACTGTAAGGGTCCCAGAGCACTGGCACAGGCTGCCCAGAGAGGTTGTGGAGTCTCCTCCTCTGGAGTCTTTCAAGGCCTGTGTGGATGTGTTCCTGTGTGCCCTGAGCTAGATTGTCTGGTCCTGCTCTGGCAGGGGGGTTGGACTGGATGAGCTCTTTGGGTCCCTTCCAACCCCTGACATCCTGTGAGCACTTGTTACTTCCAGCATGAGACCACCACTCACCTCACTACAGCCTCATTTCAGGTAGCTGCAGAGAGCCATAAAGTCTCCCCTCAGGCTAAACCATCCTGGTTTCCTCAGCTGCTCTTCCTAAGACTCATGCTCTAGACCCCTCATCAGCTACCTGACGCTGCATGCTTCCAGTGCCAAAGAAGTGCTTGCAACATCTCTCTTCCATCACATGAAGACTACACAGCTCCAGAATCACAATCCCAGGTCTCTGAAACAGTTACCTGCAGCAGAACACACTGTCCAGCTGCTGTCTGAATTCAAGAGCAGCACTTTAGTGGTCTGAAAACTGCACCTACTCAAGGTTTACCATTTCCAAATTAAATTACAACTACACAGAGAGAGTGATTGGCATTGGAATGGGCTGCCCAGGGAGGTGGTGGAGTCCCCAGCCCTGGAGGTGTTGAAGAAAAGCCATGGTCTGGTTGATTGGCTAGGGCTGGGTGCTAGGTTGGGCTGGGTGAGCTTGGAGCTCTCTTCCAACCTGGCTGATTCTATGATTCTGGTTTCCTAAACAACTGCAAATTCCTTGTTGAGAAGCTACCTCTCTCTTCAATCCATATCCACAGCTGGAACCCCTTTGTTAGGGAGAAGACAGGACACTCTCTAAAGGGGGGGTGGGCACTACCACTTTCAATTTCCATAGATCATAGATTAGTAAGATTGGAAGGGACCTCAAGGATCATCCAGTTCCAACCTCCTGCCATAGGCAGGGACACCTCCCACTAGCACAGCTCACTCAAGGCCTCATCCAACCTGGCCTTGAACACCTCCAGGGAAGGAGCAGCCACAACCTCCCTGGGCAACCTGTGCCAGTGTCTCACCACCCTCACTGCAAATAACTTCCTCCTAACATCCAGTTTCAATCTCCCCTCTGCCAGTTCAAACCCATTGCCCCTTGTCCTGTCATTACAAGACCTTGTCAATAGTCCCTCCCCAGCCTTCCTGCAGGCACCCTTCAGATACTGGAAGGCTACTCTAAGGTCTCCTGGAAGCCTTCTCTTCTGCAGGCTGCAGAGCCCCAACTCTCTCAGCCTGTCCTCACAGCAGAGCTGCTGCAGCCCTCTGAGCATCTTGGTGGCCTCCTCTGGACCCGCTCCAACGCTTCCATGTCCTTCCTGTGCTAGGGGCTCCAGAACTGCACACAGGACTCCAGGTTAAGAGAGAAAAGCCTCAAGACAGAACTGCAAGGCTTATCCCCTTAGCCAAGCTTATGGGGACCAGCCAACACAGCAAGAACAGTTAGCTGGAAACAAAAAGGATTTGTGGGTTGACTCAGGTTTGATTTTCTAGGCTGGTTTGGTGGTTCTTTACTCACCACTTTAGGGAGGGGAGGCTGATTGCTTTTTCCCCCTTATGCTGTTGCTCCTTTTCTGTAATTCAAGTAGCCTAGGGGCCAGCACTGTTGTTTTTGCAGTAAACATTTGTATCATTCATATATTAGACAAAATTGATTGCTTGCCAGCTCTAGGATCAGGTAAATAATTTTAAAGCCTAGGCAATAGCAACAATAACAAAAAAAAAATATTAAAAAAGAAATCTTGAAAACTTACTGTTTGAATTTGAATTTACAGACCACCACCACTGAGCTGTGAACCTTCTGATCCCTGCAGCACACGAGCCAGGAAACCAACTTGAAGTTTCAGTGCAAACAGCCCAAGACCATTTTATTTACATGTTTGTTTTAAAATAGAACTCCAATTCCAGGCTGGATTTCAAATTATGTAGATTATTTTCTTCCCTTCTGCCTCTGCAAACATCTCTCCTTTATCATAATGCCTTTTCTGACTCACTGGCAGCTGCAGGGGATGAAGTCTTTGAAACCTCTGCCTTCCAGAAATCCATCCCAACAGGGCACAATGCTGCTAACTCTTGTTGTTACACAACACTGCTGACTCCTGTGGTTACACAAACACACAAGCTCCTCCAACAATCTACTTTCCTGAGGTAGCTACAGGACAAATAAATAAATAAATAAAGATGGGTTCTTTTTGACAGGTCAAGAAATAAAAGCCCAGGCATTTGCATAGCTGGGATGGTTATGGAAGATGCTGTAACAAGTCCAGAAGGCCACAAAGATGCTCAGAGGGCTGCAGCAGCTCTGCTATGAGGACAGGCTGAGAGAGTTGGGGCTCTGCAGCCTGCAGAAGAGAAGGCTTCCAGGAGACCTTAGAGTGGCCTTCCAGTGTCTGAAGGGGGCTACAGGAAGGCTGGGGAGGGACTATTGACAAGGTCTTGTAATGACAGGACAAGGGTCAATGGGTTTGAACTGGCAGAGGGGAGACTGAAACTGGATGTTAGGAGGAAGTTGTTTGCAGTGAGGGTGGTGAGACACTGGCACAGGTTGCCCAGGGAGATTGTGGAGCACAGAAGCACAGAATGTGATCAAAGATCACATTCTGTGCTTCTGTCATCCACAACCTTCCTGGAGGTGTTCAAGGCCAGGTTGGATGAGTCCTTGAGCAACCTGTTCTAGTGAGAGGTGTCCCTGCCTATGGCAGGGGGTTGGAACTGGATGAGCTTTGAGGTCCCTTCCAACCTTACCATTCTATGATTCTGTAAGTTACACCCCAAGAGTAACCCAAGAAATCCAGCCTGAAATGATCAGCATTTTATACAGAGGGAAGAACAGATGCAGAAGCTCCAACAGGTCAAGTCCAAACGAGAAGGCAGGCAGGAGAGAGAAAGTCTGAGAGCAGCACAGAGCAGAAGACATCATTTTTCCCTTGCCACATTTTATACATCACTTTCCACAACTGCACCCCTGTTCAAAATTCTTTTTTGGCCATAAAACATGAAAGAGTCCAAAAATTGACCTAATGTTAGGTACAATTTCAAAATCCAACAAAGAAAGCAATCTGGTATTTTGGATCACTCTTTGGGCCATTTTTCATGCCCGTTTCTGGAACTGGCACTGTCAAATCTTTAATTTCTTGCTACAGATGCTGTTAAAATTACATTAAGTGGTCCAAAGTAGAGAAGACCTCACATTTTCTTTCAGCTTTGTAGGCTTTTTGGTTGGTTGGATCATTTTCCCCTCCTTTACCATCTTTTCCTGAACAGTTAACCACCACACCAAAGGTTCTGTCTTTTGCTCTCCCCTGGAAGTTCTCATTTGTTCAAATTTTCTGTCCTTTTTTCCCCCTCAGGAAAAGATTAAGCACAAGAAACTTGAAAGCATATTTATAGAAGAAGAGACTTTAGACCTAGGTAAAGTACAGCTCAGAAGTAGGCTACCATGTCTAGACCTGAATTTTATGAGTCTGGAGAGCAGAAGAGATGTCAGAGTATGTGTGAAGAGGGACAGTAGGAAGTGGGATGAAAAGGTTGATAGGAGGAATGCACTTGAACCACAGAGGGTAAAGTCTCAACAGATGAGTGCCCTGGTGCTTGAAGTGGGGGGGGAGAGAGAAAAACACCCAACACCTATATTCCAGCATTTTCAAAGCCCAGTGACCAAGGGTTACACTGTCCAGAAGGCAAGGATCTGTCATTATGTTTGGGGGGAATTTTTTTTCAGTTGGTTTGGCTCACTGCTATTGAAAAGGTTTGTCCAAAAGTCCATGCACAGAGCCAGCACTTACCAAGTTTCATTTTCCAGCTGAAGCCATGACTGCTGCTATGAAAACTGATGTGGAATTGTATTCCAGAGAGCAAAAGCAATAGGAAAGAGCATATTTGAATGCAACAAACATCTGTGCTGGCACCAAGACTAAAAACTGCCTAGT
Organism: Ramphastos sulfuratus; assembly: GCA_013399055.1. Lineage (NCBI taxonomy): Eukaryota > Metazoa > Chordata > Aves > Piciformes > Ramphastidae > Ramphastos > Ramphastos sulfuratus. Next base: position 138,446 of record WBNM01020124.1, read on the forward strand.
TTACACCAACCTGTGCTGGCACCAAGACTAAAAACTGCCTAGTTTACACCAAGTAAAAACTGGTCTATACCAACCTGTGTCATTGACATTTTTATCCCTTGATTAGGGGGAAAAAAAATAAATGTGCAAATTAACTTCATTGTCTGGCCAGGGGGTATTAAGTGAACACTTCTGAATTCTTCATGGCCCCACCTCAGCAGATTACCATCTCTTCAAATATGAAGCAGCAATTTAAAGAGTCACCCCCACTATGGTCACTCTGGCAAGACTGACCAAAGTCTTAAAGACTCATAGAAGGGTCTGGGTTGGAAAGGACCTCCAAAGGTCATTTAACCTGATCCCCTCTGCAGTAAGCTGGGATGTCCTCAACTATACAACAGATTGCCTGGAAAATGCCTCAACCCCTGACCTCAGATCCCTCTGGCCAAACCCCACATACCCCTCACACTTCTGCTGGGCTATACATTGGCTGGAGACAAGCAAGATTTTCACTTCAGCTACAAATTCAAGCATCATAATTCATGCATGTGCTTAAGACTGTATGAATAGTCAGCTAAGACAGTTTCACATCTGTGGAAGAAAGTGTTAAAACAACCACATTTCCACAGAAGCTTTTCGAAACAGGAGTTTTGCTAAACTCCATCACTCCAAAAAGCAGCACATTTTGATTTATCTATATTTTCTTTCAAATTAAAGTTCACTCTCCTGCTTGCACAATTACAGGTCTCCTCTTCATACAAAGTCAGCATCAGAAGAAACAGATACACACGAAGCACACTCTCTACTTAGAGCATGTCACAGGAAAAGATAACCATGTGCCTAATGCTCTGTAAGCTTCCAACAGACTAAGTAGGAGCCCTGACCCTTGCCATTCTCACTCTCAAGGTGGGAATGAGCTACAAGGAAAAAACCCTCTAATTAGCACTAGCCAACCAGCTCCAGGAGTCTCACACAAGATTTCAGCTGCAGGAGGAAGGCTGCTGTGCATTATTTCATAGGATTGTTTCAGTTGGAAAAGACCTGAGATCATTGAGTCCAACTGTCAACCTAAGATCACCATGGCCATTAAACCACGCCCTGAAATGCCATGTCCATGTTTCTTCAACACTGGTATGGCATTCCTGCTGACTCACTGAGCACAGCTCCCTGCTGGCAGAGGCAGCTACATCACAGAATTCCTACTAGAAACTGATTTCCAGGATAACCATTTATTCTGGAAGAGTTGCCTAGAACTCAACTACTCCTGGTAGTATCTTTTCTGTTTACTCCTGGCCTAAATTTTCTTGTGTAACATCTTCCTCTGTGACATGGACAGTAGCATTGAGTGCATCCTCAGCAAGTCTGCTGACGACCCCAAGCTGTGTGGTACATCACTCCCCCTCTACTCCACTCTGGTGAGACCCCACCAGGAGTTCAGCATCCAGTTCTGGAGCCCCTATTACAAGAAAGATCTGGACGCGCTGAAGTGTGTCCAGAGAAAGGCCACAAGGATGCTCAGAGGGCTGGAGCTGCTCTGCTATGGAGACAGACTGAGGGAGTTGTGGTTGTTCAACTCCAACTTCAAGGCCAGGTTGGACGAGGCCTTGAGTAACCTGTGCTAGTGGGAGGTGTCCCTGCCTATGGCAGGGGGTTGGAACTGGCTGATCCTTGAGATCCCTTCCAACCTTACCATTCTATGATTCAGTCTGGAGAGGAGAAGGCTCTGAGGAGACCTTATTGTGGCCTTCTAGTATCTGAAGGGGGCTACAGGAAAGCTGGGGAGGGATTTTTTTAGGGTGTTGGGTAGTGATGGGACAGGGGGGAAATAGAGCAAAACTAGAAGTGCTTAGGTTCAGATTAGATGTTAGGAAGAAGTTCCTCAACATGAGGGCACAGGTTGCCCAGGGAGGTGGTGGAAGCCTCATCCCTGTATGTTTTTAAGGCCAGGCTGGACGAGGCTCTGAGCAACCTGATCTAGTGTGAGATTGTCCCTGCCCATGGCAGCAGAGTTGGAGCTGGATGAGCCTTGAGGTCCCTTCCAGCCCTGACAATTCTATGATTCTAAATGTACATGTGAGTAACCACAATAATTAGTGCTTGTGTGAGCTCTTTTGGTTAGGTTAGAATCTGATAGGTCTTTGATAGCTGAGATATTTGAGCCTGTTGTCACATTCTGCAGATCCTTCCTTCTGACAACTTCAAAAGGTTGGATGTATTTGATACACAGGTTGTCAGCTTCACACATGAAGGAAATGCTCCACATGGAGCATTTTGTCCATGCACTCACATGCTCCCTGATTTACAAAGCATTTTCATGCAATCACCTTCTGCTGTATTAAAGGATGGAAGGTTAATGCCATCACACCTCCAGCAGCTTAAGTTCTTTTCAAAGCAATGACTTTTTCAGCTGGAGGAACTCAAACAAAAGAAGTCACATTATCATATATGTATTCATGGAGCTGATAAAAACTATTACTATCTCTGATGGTGCAGTATCTCAGAGTTTTACCCTTCACATGCCCTCCACAGGCAGGTCAGGACTGCCCAATAAACACCTGGAGCTGAAGACTTTGAAAGAATATAGCAGGTGATAAGCTCAGGACTGGAGTGTCTCATGCAGAACTTATATAAAATTATTTAACTGCTGAATACTCTAAAGGATGCCTTGGAAAGAATTTAAGAACTGAACAAAGCCAGAGAAACCTACAGTGTTGAGAGAAATAAATGCATCAAAGAGGAATTTACCTCAGCAGAGGCAGCAAGCATGCAAGGAGAAGTTACAAGGAGCATTTAACTTTGAACAATAACAAACAAAATAGCAAAGCAGAAGCAAAACACAACAAACAGAGCTAGGACACAGCTATCATTTTGCAACAGATCTCTTTGGGAACAGTTTGTTTTCTTATTTGCCCCCCAGCCTCTTTATCAAAGAGGATGTTTTGCTAGCATTTTAAAGCAACAGAATTCAGTCTGAAAGGGGAAATCTTTTCCCCCACACTGACTGGTAGTTTCCACTCCCTTCCTTGTGCTAGTGCTGGCTCCTGTGGAGTTCTGCAGTGTTACTTGCCTGTGAATGAAACACAGCAGTGGCATCAATAAGTCAAATTATGGCCTCTAAGAATAGGCTGCTGATCACATTTGCCTAATATCTCCCAAGTAGCATCTTCAGCTTCCAGAGTTCCTCCAAATAAAACTGTATCAGAGTGGGTTCATTTGTACATAAACTAAACCACTTTTCTAAGGTGACCCTCACCAGCAGCAGCTTTGAGTCTTCTTCATAGCACAGTCTACCGCCGAACACAAAAATGCCTTGTCCATCACTTCCACATTCTCACCACTTACTTCCTCCCCCTAGCAGTCCCTGAGGACAAGCCTACTACAGCCACCTCCAACACTCACAATGGAATCCCTGCCATTAGGAGAAACATATCAAAACATTTCCAAGTGTTTGCAAACAAGCACCACATGCATCACTGTTTGCCTCTTCAGCACAAGCCACTGCTTTCCAAACCAATCCACCCAGCAGGCTCAGAAAGGAGCAGCTTGCTGATGGGTACCACAGTACCACACCTGGCATCTCCCACTTAGTGTCTGCCCATGAGTCTACCTCTGCCAGCTCTCAAACAGAGAGAAGAGGAAGCACATTAAGAGGAAACACATTAAGCATCCTCCATGGTAAAGGCTTCTCATTAATATTCCTCTAAAGTGTTAACAATGATCAGAAAACTGGAAAAAAAAAATAGCAGAAAGGTTTTGATATTATTCTTCAACCTCTCCTGTGACTCACAATGCTTCCAGTAATGAAAGTTTACACCACAAACCCAAATCCTTGCAAACAGCTTGATGCAAAAATGCTGCCTGAAAAGAAGCTTCACAATTTTGTGATTGTTCTTCCATTCATCTCTGTACCAGCATATGCAGGCAGTTTATGTTAAGTGTCACAGATGTATTATCACCTCTTATGATCCCAACTATCAAATGCCTGCCAATGTACTGGCTTCTGCCAATTGCTTTTAGTTTCCCTTCTTCTCCTTTTCCAGTGCTCTAATTGGAGAGAGAAGAAAAAAAAACCCAGGGGGGAGGGGGGAATGACTGACTCGAGTAGAAGGAAAATTATCCAAAATCCTTTAAACAGTTGTGCTGTTAAATTGACACAAGTTTAACAACGTTTGCTTGGCACATTCCTCTTGCCACGAATACAAGAACCTTTCCCTAAAATAAAGTCATTCAAAGCAGGGAAATCTTTTAAAGATACAGCACAGACCTTACTCAGTGGTGGTTTGACAGCTGTTACAAAGCCATTTCCAGTCATGAGCATTCAAACCATAAAGACTTTGTGGCTGTAAAACCTCTTTCTGAAACCTCCTTTTGAATAGGATAATGACTGAACACAGAGGCAAACCCAACCAACTGACTCTCCTCAAAGTTGTACCTTTAGGAGAGTGCAAGGATGGAGCAGAGGAAAGGGTCTACTAGAACCAGGCATAGCTATGCAGATAAATCAGACAAGACAGCAGCACTTTTCCTTGCTCCACAGGCAGATGATATTTTTCCAAGTCTCCAGAGTTCCCAAAATTCCATCACCTTTTACAAACATCCTTTCTTGACACAAGGACACACTGCACTTTCGTACCACTGCATGACAGAGAGCTCCTAAACTCTAAAGAGATCATTTACTTAGATTAAACTGAAAAAAAAAAAAAAAGAAAAAAATCAAGTGATAAGCAGAGTTACAATTCAAGAGGAAAATTCTACTTGATGGCCTCATCTAAGCCACAAGCAAATCCTTATCTGGGAATCACAGAATTGGCAACATACCCAAAACAGAAGCCTGTCACTGGAATAGGACACTGTGTGTCAGTCTGCAGGTGCACTGGCAGGGATCTATGGAAAGTTTTTCCTACTTACAGTTGGATCTACAGATGTTAAGCTCTGACCCCATCACATACTGAACCTCTCTGCAGCATCACAACAGCCACACATCTGATACCCGAACATAGGAGCCTTGCTCTCTGTGTACCAACGTGGACAAACACAAACCCACAGCTCAGCTCCACTCTGTAGGGTGGATGCTGTGACAAAGCACATCTAGGAGACCAAACCTTAAAAATTCAAAAGGACTTCTACTAGGTAGAAGAAAAAACAAAGAGCGGAAGGAAGGGTGGAGCAGCACACTGCTCTTGATCTGCAGTTCGCTGCAGACCAGTGCTGCTGTCAGGAAGTACGAGGCACACAGCAGTGTTTCAGCAACAGTTACACCTTTCTGAAGCACAACAAGCTTTTCTAGGGTAAAGGAGCACTAAGTAAAAACACTTCTTAGGACAATCTATGCAATATGTTGCACCGGAACAGGGAGGAAACAGAAGTATCTGTTTTCAAGAGCATGCATGGTCAGGTTATATAATAATGACTACCCAACTGCAGATACGTTCAGTGACCAGAGAAGGCTACAATGGAGTAAGCAGGTAAGATTTTTTCCTATCCCCTCATCAAAACCCATCTGAACTGTACACCTATGAAGTTTTTCCTGGCATATGGAGAATAGAAGGAAAAACATCAAGATGGTATGTAGAGACTCCAGTTCTTCCTCCCCTCCCATTCTTCATTAAAAAGAGTAATCCTCAGACATTGGACACTCAAAAGCAAAGCTGAAAGCTAGAGAGCAGACAAGCCTGCTGGACTACACAATGAGCTTCAGACAGGTCACAAAGAGACACAAACCAAAATCAACTATCCCTGTGCAACCTCAACGAATCAACTGTGAACCAAGTACACCTCTGGACTGGTCCAATCACCCACTCAGATCCACAGACTGCAGTCACAGTATCTCTCAACAACACCCATTTCACATCATGCCAATGCTTTATCCATAGTAATCCTTATTTTCTCTGACTGATGAGCTTTTAAAAGTTGCTGCAGCACTCTTCACAGCTTTATAACAGGTCTGTTAATGGGCATTTTCCCAACAGGGACTTGTTCTAGCAAATTGTCTTCCTCAACAAGTTAAGGTATCAGATTAGATCCTTAACACCTACTTTAAAAAAAAAGATGGGGTGGGGATCAGGGAAAGAAAACCTTCGATGAAAGTAAACTTGCAGCTTAACTGAGAGAACTTTTATGAAAATTCAAATGTATCTTACTTTCCTGTGAAATATTCTGCATAAGTCACTCAATCAAGCAGGGATGACACAGAAAGAATGGGACTAGTGTGAACAATGAATGATCCATAAATGTCTACAAGATTATATAACTGAGGATGAGACAGCATCCGTGTGTGCGTGCGGGCATTTGGGGGAAAGGAGGAGAAAGAGCCAAAGGGAAGAGGAGAAAACAGTGTCCTCAGTCATAGACACAGGGCTCCGCACAGTTCTTAGTTAATTTCCCTCTCTTCTCAGAGAATAAAAGATTTTAACTGGAGGCAATCAGGCAGCTGAGTGACAAAAGCAAAAGCGAACCCATTTGTTTACGAATGCACTTCAAAACATGCCTTGCTGAAACTGCACCAGAACTGCTGTTTCATGAAACCCAGCTCACAGGCAACCATGTTTATACTACGGTAATTAATACGCAATTATTATCATTGGCACTCTCCGCGTGCTTGTTGCACACTTTGAGCCTTGGCAAGGTCAAGAGGGATCCTTATCAAGTCAACAACAAAACGATGCCGATTTGAAACGTACTCACTGTTATTTTTCAGGAACTCCTATATTTACTTTACACCATTCTCGGGGGAGAGCTGGACACTTGTACGAGTTCTGCAAGGAAAACATATTCAAAATAAACTTTGTGAAGGCTGCGAGCCAAGAAACTTTAAAACCCTAACTTTCTGGAGCCGATACCCACTTGCTCTACGCGGCAGCGCACCGAGGCTCTGCGGAACCGCCACCCGCATGTCAGAGCAACCATTTCATCCCAAATCCGTCAGCGGTTCGGGCACTCCTGCGAGCCCGAGATTAGGCGCGCACACACACCCCACCCCCCCAGCCCTCCCGATGCTCTTCAAGGCCAGGTCGAGACCCCGCAACAGAGGCTGGGTACCAGCGCCGAGCCCAGAGCCCGGCGGGCTGCGAGGATGCACTTGCTTCAAAGTTGAGGCTGTTCCCGCCGAGCGGCTCTGTGAGGACACTTGCTGCGGCCGGAGCCTCTGCCCAAGCCTGACTCACGCGGGACACGCCGAGGCCGGCATCCCTAACGCCTCCCTCCCGCCCTCCCGCCGCCGCCAAGTGCCGTGCCGGTCCCGGCGAGGCCCCGACACCGCTGGCTCACTCATCCCCCCCCGGCCCCGGAGGTGCGCGGCCCCCGCTCGCTGCTCCTCACCAGCAGCCTCCGACCATTAAGAGCAGCCGGAGCGGGCAGGGCCGCCCGGGGCAGAGAAGGTGCTGCGGGGGGATAGGCAGCGGGAAGGAGGCCGTAGCGGAGGAGGAGGAGGCGGCGCTGCGGAGAGAGCCGGGCGGCTGGAGCAGGAGCGGCCGCGGGCCGGCGGAGAGGGCAGGGCGGCGGGAGGAGCCGCTGTGCGAGGCGGGCCGGGCCGCCCCCTCCCTCCCTGCCAGCAGCCGCTGCCCGAGGCCCCGCCGCACTGACAAGCACGAGGTTGCGCTTCCTCTTCCTCACTGCAACTGCCGGCCGCTCCCTCCAGCCGACCCCCCGCCAGCCCGGCACTAACTCCGGCTGGGCACCGGCTGCCGATGCCCGCGGCGGGCAGGTGCGGGGCTCGCCGGCCGCCTGCGCGCCCCATCCCCTTCCTCCTCCCCGCGCCACACTTGACCTCCCTGGCCACCAGCTCCACGGCTCGCCTACCTCCCAGGGCGGGCAGCACCGACTCTGTCTCCAGGGCAGGAGGAGCCGCTTAGCCCCCCCACCGCCGCGGGAGCCGCCGCCGCTGCCTCGGTGCGCTGCGCTGCCGCCGGCTCTATCCCATCCCGGGGCACTCGGCAGCTCCCCACCGCCGCTCTCACTTCCTCTTCCTCCTGCTGGCCGCGCCGCGACGTGCAGCCCCGGGCCGGCCGCCACCGCGGAGAGGGTCCCGCGACTCAACAGCACCTGCGAGCGGGGAGCGACACCCTCCCGGCCGCCCCTCCGCCACTGCCGGCTCCCGCCGCTCGGTGCGGTTGGTGCCCCTCCTCCGGCAGTTCCTACGCTACAGCGAGCATCTACTGCGCCGCCGGAGCGAGCCCAGCCGACGCCGGGATGTTCTGCTCCGCGCCCCGAGTCGGGGAGGGCACGGCCGGGAGAGGGCGGCAGCGCCCACGCTTCGCACCGGCCCCGCCGAGCTGCAGTCCGCGGGTATCGGCTCTGCCCTGGCCAGGGTTACCAACATCCCCGGGGCCCCTTGCCGCCAGCAAGAGATGGGTGCCCGGCCCGTGGCTTTGCCTCGCTGGGAGGTCAGAGTATCATAGAACACCGGTTTGGAAGGGACCCGAAGCCTCATCCCCTCCTATCTTTTCGGACCTGTCCCAGGTGGCTCTTTCCTCCATCTGCTCCCTCAGCATGCTCGGCTCTCAGTTTCAATCTAGTGTTTGTTCTCAACCCTCTCACACTCCCTTTCACTCTTCTCGTGACTAACCATCTCCACCTGCTCTCCCCACCCTAATTTCACAAACAGAAGACCACAAGATGGTGGGTCCTATGCAGGTGAAAACACTTAAGTTCCTAAGATGCGGGCTTCAGAGAGATGTGAGGAGCAGTAAATAGGTCCTGTGAACAAACAGGCTTCAGAAATGATCTGACAGGAAACAAAGAAGTTGATCAACTCTTCTGAGGAAAGCAAACATTGACTGTAACCTGGCAAAGAGTGCTATCTGCCATGGTAGCACTAACAGCACCAGGACAAGTCAGTGAGTTGCAAATCAGATAATCACAGCATCCCAGGTTATAAGGGACCTCAAGGACATCTGATCCAACCTTTTTTTTTTTCCTTTTTTTTGGCGCGGGGCGGGAGGGAGGGGAAAGCACAATCTGGATAAGATGGTCCAGAACCCTGTACATCTGGATCCTAGAAGTGTCCAGTGTTGGCTGATTGCTCTCATTGTGAAGCTTTCCTCTTGTGTCCAACTGGAATTTCCCCAGAAGTAACTTCTATCTGTTGTGCCTCATCTTTTCCATGTGGCTCCTTGTAATAATTAATCACAGACTCATAGAATCAGAGAGGGGTGGAAGGGACTACAAGGATTATCTAGTTCCACCCCCCCCTGCCGTGGGCAGGGACCCCTCACACTAGATCAGGCTGGCCAGAGCCTCAGCCAGCCTGGCCTTAAACACCTCCAGGGATGAGGCTTCCACCACCTCCCTGGACAACCCCTTCCAGGCTCTCACCACTCTCACACTGAAGAACTTCCTCACATCCAGTCTGAATCTCCCCATTTCTAGCTTTGTTCCATTCCCCCCAGTCCTATCCCTACCTGACAGCCTAAAAAGTCCCTCCTCAGCATTCTTGAAGCCCACTTAAGATACTGAAAGATCACAATAAGGTCACCTCAGAGCCTTCTCTCCAGACTGAACAGCCCCAACTGCCTCAGTCTCTCCTCATAGGAGAGGTGCTTCAGCCTCATGGCCCTTCTCCATCTTCTTTGCAGCTACCCTTTAAATACTGGAACATGCTAATAAAGTCTCCACTAAGCCTTCTCAAGCTACGAGATCTCTGTTCTTTTTGTTCTCAGTCTCCCTAAAAGCAAAGCAGCTACTAAGCTGCTTTAATATTATGGTTTCAAAAGCTTTATCTTAGCCTCTGTATGGACTACAGACAATATGTAACACTACAAGCCACCAAATTCTATCTCTTAATGCTACAGATAGTGAGGTTTGTTTGGTTTTCTCCCCGAAGTCTTGTCCATTTCACTTTGGTAAGAACCGATGGCACAGCCACAAAGCCTTGCTGTGGTACAGCCACTTCTATTGTCTGCTGCAACAAAATATACTCCTTGTGGGCTATCACATGAAGACCAACACTTGCAAAACTCCTGGCCCTAATCTTAGAAATAATTATGTATGTGAGTAGCTCCATGCTAGTTAATAATTGCCAGAGATTTCCTATAAATGCACTCTGCTGGAGCACCAAGGTCCTCAACCCACAATAATGCTGCTAGGCATCAGCTGATGCTTACCAGGCTCATTGCCCTGAAAGTACCACAGCCACTTACTGGGATTTTATACCCAGAAGAATTGCTGGGGGCTTTCCAGAAGAGGAAGCAAGGCTTGATTCTTGCCTTAGGCTGTAATGCACCGTGTCAGCAACATGCAAGATCTGAGCAAATGCTCTGGTGTGAGGCAATAGATGGTCATGACTCACCTGAGTCACAGATTACTGTATTTATAGAACTAGAGCACAGACTTTAGAAGCTGACAGGGTCCAAGGGTGCACCCCAAAACCATGGAAGCTCCTTCTCACACATGTAAAAACCTCCTGGCTGCTTACCCTTTTCCCAGCACCTCACAGGCTGGTGGGTGGCATGGATGACAGCAATGAGAACCTGGGGAGCTGGGGTAGGAAACTTCACAGTTCTTCACTCTGGAATTCTCTGAAATCAGGGAACAGATCTTCAAAGCTATCGAGTTTTAGGACCTTCTTGAGTGCTAAAATCCGGAGAGAAGCTAGCACAGTAAAGTGGAATGTGTTGTTTCCTCTGTTTAGTAGAATCATAGAATCACAGAATGGTTTAGGTTGGAAGGGACCTCAAAGCTCAGCCAGTTCCAACCCCCTGCCACAGGCAGGGACACTCCTACTAGAACAGGTCACTCAAAGCCTCATCCAACCCGGCCTTGAACGCTTCCAGGGAGGTTGTGGATGACAGAAGCACAGAATGTGATCTTTGATCCCATTCTGTGCTTCTGTCATCCACAACCTCCCTGGGCAACCTGTGCCAGTGTCTCACCACCCTTACTGCAAAGAACTTCTTCCTAACATCCAGTTTCAATCTCCCCTCTGCCAGTTCAAACCCATTTCTCCTCATCCTGTCACCACAAGACCTTGTCAATAGTCCCTCCCCAGCCCTCCTGTAGCCCCCCTTCAGATACTGGAAGGTTACAATAGTAGCCTTTAAAATAGTATGTATTTTAAAGCATCTTTTCCTATTGCTTTCAAAGAATTGTTTAGGTTGGGAAAGATCTTTAAGATCATTGAGTCCAAATGTTAACCTAGCACCACCAAGCCCCCCACTAAACCATGTCCCTCAGCACCACATCTTCCACATACCTCCAAGGATGAGGACTCCACCGTGCCCCTGGGCAGCCTGTTCCAGCACATCACAACCCTTTCTGTGAAGAATTATTTTCTTAGTACGAAACCTAAACCTCCCCTGGCACGACTCAAAGCCATTTGCTCTTGTCCTTTATCGAGGCAGTGCTCCAAACCTGAGTGCATACATAATAAAATTCTTATTAGATGCACTGAAAACCCTTATCAAACCATCTCAGGAGCTCCATACAGCTGCACAGCCTGCACTGAAAGAAGTGCAGCACCAGCACCAAGTAAATGGCTGTTTGAATTGCACTGCTTCTGCAACAGGGAGGCTTTTTTGCTGTATGTTACCTGGATTTTGCTGCTTGAAGTGGAAGCAAAAGGCATTTGCAACTTTGAAACTGTAAATATAAGACACGACTTATGTACAACTGTAAATATAAGACGTGCAAGAAAGTTTTGCCTACCTCATTTGCCACTGTTAAGCTCAGAACCAGTTTCCCAGTATGCTTAGAACTGGGGGGAATATTGGCTTTGTGCTTCCTTTGTGAAGATAAATGCAGGTAGCTACAATGGTAGAAAAGGCATTTGGAAGAATACCAGGAGTGAACAATACTTTAAATGCAAAGTTTTGTTCACCATGTTTTTGTTTTTCTCTCCTGCTCAGCAGTGAAAAAAATCATTAAAAGCAATTTCAGCCTCAATAGCTGGATTTTAAACAGTGCAGGGGAATGTTTATTAAACAATGCTGCAGTAACAGAGTTTGGAAGAAGATTCAGGAGCAAAACAATCTGCTGGTTCATGGGGACACCACTGGAGCAGACTATTTCTGCTGCACCATTCAAGAGAGGGAACAGGCTCCGGAGAGCATACTGCAGTGAAGCCTCCTGATTATTCCTACCTCATATTCAAAGTATTGCAACCACTACACCAACATTAGGATTGTTTCTGCTCTCCAAAAGCCCAAGGAACCTTTACTCAGAATACTCAGAATGTATTGGGTGCTGTGGCCATTTCCTGAATAATTTATCCTCCCTTCTGTGATGTCTGCTTCCAAAACCTGTGTTTGCATTGCAACCAGTGCATTGGGGTTTGGTTTTTTTTTCAACCAATACTGGAGTTTTCTCCTGCCATAGGCATAAGATGTTTGCTAAATAATTCTAGAAAGCCAGAAGAGGGAGTGCAGGAACAGAAAACACCAAGAATTAGGCATTTAAATTTGTGTCTAGTCTAAATCTGCCCTCCTCTAGCTTGGATCCATTCCCCCTAGTCCTGTTGCTACCCAACACCCTAAGAAGTCCCTCACCACCTTTCTTGTAGCCCCCTTCAGATGCCTGAAAGCCACAATAAGGTGTTCTCAGAGCCCTCTATTCTTTGAGCTGAACAACCCCAACTCTCTCAGCCTGTTGTCATAGCAGAGCAGCTCCAGCCCTCTGATCACTCTTGTGGCCCTTCTCTGGACACCTTCCATGCTGTTGTCTTTCTATGAAGAAAAACACACATCTACAAACTGATTTTACTGCCATTTACTTGTTCTATATTTTAATCTGCTTATGAATGACCTCTTCAGGAGTTCCTGAACAATAAGGTCTAGAAGTGATTTCATCACAGTCTGCTGCTGCTGTTTGGGGGAGAAAAACTTGGGAGGAGCTAGAAAATTGCAAAGGAAAAAAATAACAACAAACAACCAAACAAACCCCAACAAACCCAAAAAACACAACCAAACTAATCAACAACAAAGCCCCAAGGAACCAGGGGAAATCTCACCGTGCTCACTCTTGAGTCTGTGGCAGAATAAATTGCCAGAAAGGAAGGCTTGGCACAGCATGGATGGAAGGAATGGCTCAGGAAGCATGGCTCTCAGCCTCCATTCCCAAGGTTTAATTCGCCCCTCATGGAAATAAGCAGAAATTTCTCTTTTGGTAGAAACAGCATTGGGTAACCCTGAAAGAGTGAAGAAAAATAGTTGATGCTGGACCTGTGAAATGGAAAAGTTGATTATCAATCCCCTCAGGCTACAGATCATAATGTCCAGCTGTGCACCTTGGTCAGCATCGGTTGGATGGAACCCTGAGCACCTGATAGAGTAGAAAACATCCCATGGCTGGGGAGGGTTGGAACTAGATGATCTTTAGGGTCACTTCCAATCCAAACCATTCTATGACGTGAAACAGGGCAGGCTCCCAGCCCCAGCCAGCTGCTGGCTGTGTGATTCCTGGCAGGGTTTGCCCTCCCTGCTCTGTGTAACACCAGCAGCTTATCAACGACAACTGTGAAGAGAGTTTAGCAGAGACAAGGAGAAGTTGATTTCTTTGCAGCTCCAAGTTCAGATGTCTGGCTGAAAGAAGAGATGCTAAAAGAAGTCCTTGGAGAAGGCACTACATGAATTTTAATCACCTTCCCAAGACATAACAGAGTTGTTTGCTGTGTGCCTGTCCTGGTTTGAGCTAGAACAGAATGAGTTCTGTTCAGCCACTTTACTCTTCGACTTAGTCTCTCTTAAAGCCCAGCCCTTGCCAAGGCAGTGTTTCCTTCACCACCATGCAGTGATCTGTTATCAGGTAGCATCCTATGATAAAACCTCCTCCTTGTTTCAAGCACATTGAAGGATCGATTTCTCTTCCACTCATCTTAGCCTTTGATTTGCTTCTCTCCTCTTGAAAGGACAGAGTTGGGCAGTCAGGGAATGGGGACACCTGGGTTTTGCTTTGGCTGAAAACCCTTAATCAGGCACTTAACTGTGGCTGAACTGTTTCTTCTTTAGAAATTCATTTCCTACCCTATCTCTTTTCTTTCCTTTCATTCTGCTGTTGGTTTGTGGGTCATTTGTTTGGGGGTTTTGCTGTTGACTTCTTTCTTTGTAACCCTGTCAGTTTAAGCTGTAAATTCTCCAAGACTTTTGTTTGTGTGTTTTTCTCTCTGTGTTTGCAGACAACCAATGTATTTCAGCTCAGTTTTCATTTGGGCTCTCCTGATACAACCTCAGCACAGCCATTATTAATAATTCTAGCCTTGTGATTCAACTCACTGCATTTTGACTCAGGTTTCTGCTTCTTTACTCAGTCTCCTGTCTTCTTTGATTTGTAGCTAATGACATTACTGGCCAGTGCACAAACCACAGAAAAACAAGCCCAAAACTTAGGGGCTGCTTGCTCCTTCAACCTTTAACAATCACCAAACTTTCTAGTCACCTTCTGTTCTGCACAGATGAATATTTGATAAAAGTGGCCTATTTTTATCAGTTTAGTGACTGTGTTGTATGTGCAATTGAGGCTTGAAAGGTGCTAAGCCATGCCATGTACTGCCACAAATCTTTAATATGAAAGACTAGTTCCATCCTTTCTGGGCAGCAGCGGTGTTATTTATTTATGTGCAATAGCCTGCAGAGATTTCAGCTAGCTAAAGGGCAAGTCTGGAGTCTTGCACCTGCGAAAGGACAACCCCAGGGATCAATATAGTCTGGGGACTGACCTGCTGGAGAGCAGTGAAGGGGAAAAGGACCTGGGGGTCCTAGTGGATGTAAGGGTGGCCATGAGCCAGCAGTATGCTCTGGTGACCAAGAAGGCCAATGCCATTCTGGGGTGGATTAAAAGGTTGTAGTTAATAGATCAAGAGAGGTTCTCCTCTCCCTCTACTCTGCCCCAGTGAGGCTGCATCAGGAATATTGTGTCCAGTTCTGGGCCCTTCAGTTCAAGAAGGGCCTCAGAGAACTGCATGAAAGAGTCCAGTGCAGAGGCACACAGATGATGGAGAGAGTGGAGTATCTTCTTTATGAGGACAGCCTGAGGGAACTGGGACTCTGGAGGAGCCTGAGGGCTGCTTATGTTTATAAAGATGTAAAGGGTGAATGCCAAGAGGATGGAGGTAGGCTCTGCTGAGTGATGTCCAATGGCAGGACAAGGGACAATAGGTGGAAGTTGAGGCATAGGAAGTGTTTGTAAACACAAGGAGGAATTTTTTTTCCTTGTGAAGGTGACTAAACACTAGAACAGGCTGCCCAGGGGAGTTGTGGAGTCTCCCTCTCTGAAGATATTCAAGTCCTGCCTGGATGCATTCCTGTGTGATCTGGTAGAGGTGATCCTGCTCTGCAGGGGTGTTGGACTAGATGGTCTTTCAAGGTCACTTGAACATTGAAGCTCCTAACATTCTGTGATTCTCTAAAGGCTGCCCAAACTCAGTGAGGATGCCATCCTTTCTTCAAAACATGGAGTTTAATACACAGGGAAACCAAGCAGGAACAGAGAAAGTCAGAGAAGTAGCTCAGTATCTGTCTCCAGCAATGGCATGGGACAACTCCCTGCCAATCAAGGTCAAATCCTCCTGTCCCAAAGCACAGCACAATAAACTCTGCTGCAGCAGCAAACCCTCCCTCAAACGTGCTGAGAAGGCTTTTGACAGATCTGTGACATCCTTGCTGGGAATAACAGACTGTTCTGTCTATCATCCTCTTTAATCCTTTCACAATATTAATCGATCAACAGTAATTGCTGGCAGCCAAGTAGCAATAAAGAGTAGAAGCTCACTGCTCTGGAGCTGTGCTGGATGCCCACTTTCCCTCCCTGTGATTAACTTCAGGTGCTTTCCTGAATGACCCCATGCAAGCAAGTGGCACTCCAGCAGCTGCAGAAGCAGCACAAACCCACTCGTAAATGCGTTCCAGCATTTGCGTTTGGCCTTTCCCTCTTTTGCATTTATTATTCCATTATTATGGAAAAGCACTTTGCCTATAAAATATGTTGCCCTGCTCTCACATTTTATTTTGCCTGTTTCTGGAGGGCTGGAATGGCCAGGGCTGAAAATGACTGTCCATACAGAAAAAAAAAAAAAAAAAAAAAAAA
>WBNM01020125.1:9535-22281 GCA_013399055.1 Ramphastos sulfuratus
CTTGCTTTTGTGAAAGGAGGTTTGGGGTGGGAGTTGGGGGCGGTGTGAGGGGGAGCTGAAGAAACTGTTGGCATCTCCAAAGAAAAGTGTCTTTTCAAACCTCAGCCTGCAACCCACAGCCCTCCTCTGCTGGGGATGAAAGGAGCCGCGGTGCTTGTTTGAGCAGTGGCTTTTGCAGGCCACCTTGCTTTTAGATGAGGGCCATGATGTATTCACAAAAAACAGCAACTTTTAAGAAGTGAAGTGATTTAAACTGGCCAATTTGACTTGCCCTGTCAAGCTTGGGGGCTTTTATTCAGCTTGCTGTCAGCCATCTCTCATTCCTGGCACGTATCCACCTCAAAACCAAACTACAGCACCAGCTGGAGGTATGTTGTTTTTTTTTTTCCATAGAACCACAGAATGCTTTGAATGAGAAGGGACCTTTAAAGGTCATCTAATCCAATTGCCCTGCAGTCATCAGGGACATCTTCATCTAGGGCAGAATGCTCATAGCCCCAGAAAACCTCGCCCAAAATGGTCCCAGGGATGGGGAATCCTCCACCTCTCTGGGCAACCTGGGACAGGCTCTCACCACCCTCAGTGTCAAACATTTCTTCCTTCTCTTCACTCTGAATCTCCCTCTGTTAGTTTAAAACCACCCCTTGTCGTGTCACAACGGACCCTGCTCAAAAGTCTGTCCCCAGCTTTTTAGAGACCATTTTAAGGCCTGGAAGGCCACCAGAAGGTCAGGGAGACCTTTGTGAGGCAGAATCTGACCATGTGGGAAGGGTTTGGCTAGTGTCCCAGGATCAGTTTGCAAAACTTGACATGTACTATCTGACAACGTCCATGGTTTTTCTCATTTGGAAGGAAACCTCTCCAGCAGCCAAAAACATGCTTGTGGGACATCAGATCTGTGCAAAGAGTTTGGAAGATGGTCTTGAGTTTGTGCAGCACAGTTATGCTGAGTCCTCAGCCTGTCTGGAGCAGGGTCAGCAAGGCCCAGCAACAGGACAAGAGGCAATGGGCACAAACTGGAACCCAGAGGTTCCAACTGAACAGGAAGAATTCCTTGCTGTGAGGGTGCTGGAGGGCTGGAGCAGGCTGCCCAGAGACGTTGTGGAGCTGCTTCCTCTGCAGAGATTCCAAACCCACCTGGCCATTGTGATCTGGTCAACCTGCTCTGTGCTCTTGCTTTTAGTAGGAGAGATGGACTGGATGTTCTCCATAGGTCCCTTTCATCCCCTATTATCTGTGATTCTGTAAGACAATCTCATGTGCAACATCTTTGTCCAAGTCCTGAACTCGCTCCATCCCTCTTCTGGGGCATAGACATAGGTAAAGAGATGTTTAATATTGCTGAAACACCTTCTAGCTGACCCAAGAACATGATTTCTCTGCTCCACAGCCATGCATCAATCTTGCCTCAACAGACAAGTCCTGCTGATTCACAGCAGGTTCAGGGGAGGTTATATGGAAAATATTAAGGGTTATGAGGTGAAGGAGGAACTCATAAATCTTTTGAGGTGGAAGGCAGGCAGGTCTGTGTGTCACAGGCAGTACTAGGACACAGTGACCCATGGTGGTCTCTCATTCCTCAGTGCTGAAGGGAAACACTGTAGACATAGAGTTGTAGAGCAAAACTCAGGGCTTAAAAATGTTGACTGTGGTTTATTTTTCTTCTTTAATTGTAAACTTCTAATCTCAGCAAAAAAAAAAAAAGTGCACAGTGTTATGCACCTCTTGCCTAAAATTTGGTCTTCATAGTTGAAGGCCATAATCCATATGAGGATCAGATTGTGTTAGTGTACAGATAAGACAGGAAAAAGAAAACCACAGAATCATTTACGTTGGAAGAGAGCTTTAAGATCACTGTGTCCAACCATGAACGCAGCATTGCCAGGTCATCACTAAATCATTTCCCTCAGCACCACATCTACACAGGTCTGAAATCCCTCCAGGGATGGGAACTCCACCACTGCCCTGGGAAGCCTGAGCCCAGCATTGACAACCCTCTCAGGGAAGACATTGTTCCTGATATCCAAACTAAACCAGTCCTGGTGCAACCTGAGGCTGTTTCCTCTCATCCTATCTCTATAGATGACCTAAAATTGCATTGTGCATCTCAGGTGACCTCAGCTAATGTGCCCTGAATGTGTGTGATGATATATCTCCTACTTCTCACCTCCATTCTTGGCTCTGGGAAAGCAAGCAGATGAATATGATCTGTCCTTTGAGGGTGCACAGACTTGCCAAGAACTTCAGCACATTCTTGAAGTGGAGGATGATGCCTGAGTGGGTTTTTCTGTAGCACTCAGAAATATCCTAGGAATGGGCAAGTGTTGATAGGTGTTGCCTATTTTTGGGCTCCCTCCAGCGTAGTGAAGGCATGGATGGTACCTTGGAGAAAGTCATCTTCCTGTCATATCAGCTTTTCTCATGAGGCACGTTGAAAGGTGAAGAGGATAGTCATGGAAAGCAGGAAATAGTTGAGGATAAATTCGTTGGAGGTGGAGAAACCTGTAGTGGGCCTGATAAAGCACTATGGTGATGAGTTCCATCCTGGGAAGCTGCTGAGAAGGGCACAGCGGGTGGGATTCAGATCCAGATTGCAGTGTTCAAGCATAGATATGCAGTGATATCTCCATGCGTGGTCAACCTCTGATTTGCCATCAGCTGGCAGAGATTTAATTGCTGTGGTCAAGCAGGTGGAGGACAACCCATAGCTGCTTTAGAGTGACCAAGGTGCTCCCCAGGCTTCATCACCTGCATAGGCCCTTCTGGGAGCTCAAATGTTTAGAATTTACAAAGACACCCCAGTTTGGGTGTCTCTCATAGGATCATACAACTGTTTAAAGTAGTAGGAAAAAAAACCTTTAAAGATCATCAAGCCCAACCATTAACCCAACTCCACTGGATCACCACTAAAACCATGTCCGTAGGTATTACATCTTGGCCTGAATCTTTCAGCTGCTTACACTGATGACTTTGATTTTGCTGACTGCTATTCACCAAAAATATGCAGGACACTTGATCTGCTCATCCCAGGAATAATTATGGATGCTACTCACCAGAGCTACATGGAATTCTAGAATGGGTCAAGTTGGAAGGGACCTCAGAGATCATCTGCTCTGACATTGCCACTACAGACAGGGACACTACACCTGGCTGCTTGAGGCCTCGTCCAATCTGGTCTTGAACACCCCCAGGGAGGAGGCATCCACAACCTCCCTGGGCATCTTGTTCTGGAGTCTCACCACCCTCATGCTGAAGAATTTCTTCCTAAGCTCCAGTCTAAATATAGTGGTTCTCCTGATGACCAGGAAGGGATGGATGAATGCCATATTCGTCTGAAATTCATAGAATCCCAGCAAGGTGGGGATTGGAAGAGACCTCTGGAGATCATCCAGTCCAACTCTCCTGCTAAATCAGGGTCACTCGCAGCAGCTTGCCTGGGATGACAATGGCCAGGTGGGGTTTGAATCTCTCCAGAGAAGGAGACTCAACAACCTCTTTGGGCAGCCTGCTCCAGGGCTTTGTCACCCTCACAGTGCTCTGGACACTTGGACCACCACCCTGTGTTAATTAATAAGGACAGGGGAAATACAGTGTCAGTCTCAGGGCTGTGTTAGCTCACCTCTCATGATCCAGTGCTGGGTGAATGATTTGTCTTTTCACACTTAGAGAATCTGGAAGGAGGGTTGAATTTTCTTCCCATGGGATTAACACTGACTCCACTTGTTCTCACTTTTGTAAACTGTAAAACTAAAATGGATTCAGTTAATTACCTTCAAGTGTGAATGATGTTCTGACTGCAAAAATGCAACAAACCCCAAACATTAGCATCATCCTGTTCCACTTTCTTCCCGGTCAGGCAGAGATGTCAAACCCTTGTGCTTCTCTAGAACAGGGAAGCAAATCAAATTGAACTGAGCAGAGGGTGTAGCCACACTTACTGATTTGCATTTCTGCACTTACTGATTTGTATTTAAAAATCAGGTGAGGAGAAGAGCATATGCAGATATTAGGAGATATTCTGAACCCCCACCTGCTCCTCAAAGATGTGCTGGAGATCAAAAACCTCTTACATTTTCTGTTGCAGAGATAGAGAATGTGTAAGGTCCTGCACGTGGGTAGGCACAATCCCAAGCACAAATCCAGGCTGGGTGGTGAATGGCTGGAGAGCAGCCCTGAGGAAAAGGCCCTGGGGGTCTGGGTTGATGAAAAGCTCAACATGAGCCTGCAGTGTGCACATGCAACCCAGACAGCAACCGAATCCTGGGNGAATGATAGAATCGTAGGATTGTTTTGGTTGTTGGAAAAGACCTCTGATGTCATCCAGTCCAACCATCAACCCAACCCCATCATGGCCATTAAACCATGTCCTGAATCGCCATGCCAACACATTTCTAGAATGCCTCCAGGGATGGTGACTCCACCACCTCCCCGGGCAACCATGTTGCATAAAGGGAAAAGTTAAATATGCAGGACACGTTTTACTCATTCCAGTAGTCATGAGACTTCATCTGGGGCAGAGCTGAAGCTTTAGGTACTACCTGTTCTGGTTTTGGCCAGAGGGATGGATTAAAAAAAATCCTATTTCAACATTTTTAATGGCGATTCTTTCTCTTTTTTTAGGACGAAAATCACCTAATAATCAGAGGAAGACAGCTAACAGTTAGTTTCAGGTGGATTACTTTGGTTATCAATTAACCTGGAGCAGTTAATTAAGAGGGTTTGCTTTCAGCTAGAACCTAAATCTCCTTATCATCCAAGTTATGCAGAGACAAAGCTGCTGCAGGTGCCTGCAAGCACTCGGAGCAATTAATTACCTGGGTATTTCCTCCCATGGCAGGAGGAGTGCTGGTTGCTGAAGCTCTCTCAACTAACACCAACCTGGACAGTCTCAGCAGCCCATAGATCACTGCTGGTTCCCACATGCAGGGCCACAGAGTCATGGAAGTCACTTCTTCTCTTGGTATAAGGTATCTCCCTTCTCCTTTCATGCGGATATCTTTCGTCCCTGAGAACATCTTCAGGCTTAGCACCAGGAGATGCAACTCACTTATAAGGAGAAAGACTGGTGGGTTGTTTCTGAGCCCACCCACAATTAATTACCCAAAGTCTGCCAAGCCAGGAGTTTCTCTCTTGTTCATCTTCATTCAGAAATCCAAATGCAATCCAAAAGTTCAGAAAAAGCCCTCACCTAAGATCTGGAATGTCCACAGGCACATGATGGAGTTCACCAAGTCCAGAGGGATGCATTCATCCTGACTCCAGGTGGAAACAAGGAGGTGAAGATCATAGAATCAGAAGGGTAGTGGTTTGCATCAGGAATAGTGTGGCCAGCAGGAGCAGGGAGGTCATTCTCCCCCTGTACTCTGCACTGGTTAGGCCACACCTTGAGTACTGTGTCCAGTTCTGGGCCCCTCAATTTAAGAAGGACATTGAGGTGCTTGAGCGTGTCCAGAGAAGGGCAACGAGGCTGGTGAGAGGCCTCGAGCACNCAGGTGTTGAAAGTCCCTAGAGAAGGAAAGTCCACAACCTCTCTGGGCAGCCTACTCCAGTGCTCTGCCCTTCTCAAAATACAGACGTTTTCCCTCACGTTGAGGTGGAAAGATAACCCTGCAGTAAAACACTGCCCCAGTTCAATGGCTTGGTCTTAGTTTCTGCACAGATGGTTTCTCGGGAGGCCTTGGCCACAAGGACACG
The DNA here is from genome assembly GCA_013399055.1 of Ramphastos sulfuratus. NCBI lineage: Eukaryota > Metazoa > Chordata > Aves > Piciformes > Ramphastidae > Ramphastos > Ramphastos sulfuratus. The sequence goes on from WBNM01020125.1 coordinate 15,230, forward strand.
TGCTCTTGCTGCTGCCAGAGTAATTAGCCCCTGCTGTTGATTATCCCATCAGCTGGGACAGGTAAAAAGTTGGGTTATGAGGACAGCATCTCCATGCCAAGCTTGCAAGAGGCCAGGCAGTGAAGCTAGAGCAGCACTGGGATGGCAGGAGAAGAAAAAGTGGAAGATGGTCAGTAAAGCAATTGTGTCTTCAAACCATGCAGTGGCTTAGGGGATAGTCTATGGGGTGTATTTCCAGCTGAGATGTTCACTTCAGGGAAAGGTAAGTGGATTGTGTCTATGGATTTTCTTCATGAGCACTTGCTGTGGCTGGTGGAGTCGTTATGTTGGAGGAGCAGGGAGAAAAACACAGTGGTGCAGATGGACGTGCAAGTGGACTGTGGTAGAATGCTCTCGTGGTTCCTTCATGCAAGCTTTGGTGTTGAATGCCAGCTGTGTGTAACCAAGGATACAGCATCTCTGGCTCCGGTAATGAGAGTCTTCTGCATTTCATCTGCTGCTGACAGATTGTGGCTGCAAGCTAAAGAATACTGCTGTTTGTCCATTTTTTAGGGATTCTGGAGTGGTTTACATTGACAAATTGAGTAAGAGGATTTTAATTCTTGGAGATGCTATTCTACTCAGTTACTAGACTTGAGAAATGTTTCTTGGCTAAAGGTCCCATATAACTGTTGGAATGTGTCCTGGTTTGAGCTAGACCAGATCTAATTCTGGTCAGGGATTCGAGTTCTCAGCTCAGTCTCTGCTCAGCAATGGCACTTCTGAACTTCAGGGCTTGTTCTCACAGCTTATGGCTGCTTCTGCCAGTGATAACACTGAATAGCACAGACTGAGGGCACTGCCACAGCTTGTGCCACACTTTGGGGGCAAGAAGGCAGAGGTGGTACCTGTGGGGAGAAGCAGACAAGACAGGTGACCCTCAACTGCCCACCAAGGGATTTCAGCCCATGGATGGCATCTTCAAGAGAAAGCTGAGGGATCATCAGGCTCACATCTTGTCTTCACTGGCTGGTGTCCCAAGAGGACTCTGTCCCTTCTGCCTTTGATCCTGATCTGTGTGTTCCTGAATCCAGCTCCTGAATCCGGCTCCTGAATCCAGTTCTCTGCTGCTGCAGAGTCCAGTCTGGGACTTCCTCAGTGCCTGCCCCTAGCATCAGGGATGCCAAATGGTGCCATCATTGCCATCAGGGGTTGGGTTCCACATTGATTTGTGTCTCTCTGTCTCTATTCCATGGCATTGTTCTTTCTTCTATCCCAGCTAGGTTAGTTTCTTTCCCACCCCATCAGTCTCTCTCCTTCTTCCCTTTCTCTTCCCTTTGGGAAGGCAGAGGGGCCTACAGAGAGCCTTTGGCACTTGTTTGGTGGCTGACACTCTTGACAGAATGGTAATGGAGTTGGAAAGTGTAATGTTTGGAGAACAACTTGTCATGAATTATTAATATCCTGGCTTTCTCATTTTTTTGTTGTTTACCTTTTGTAGTAGATTTTTTTGTTGTGTTCATGTGTTGGCATGCTCAGAGAATGCAGTATGAGTGCAAATCTGGGGAGGGATTTTTTTTGCAAGAGTTTGCAGGACTAGGGGTAAAGCTTTGAGATGGAAGAGGGGAGATTGAGACTGCAGATGAGGAAGAAATTCTTGACAGTGAGGGTAGTAAGACACTGGAACAGATTGCCCAGGGAGGTCATGGATGCCACCTCCCTGAAGGTATTCAAGGTCAGGCCCTGATCAACCTGGGCTAGTGGAAGGTGTCTCTGCTTGTGGCAGCATGGTTGGGACTAGATAGTCTTTAAGGTACCATCTAACTCAAATCATTCCATGATTCTGTGATCCTTGGAGTAATGGATTTCAAAGCCCTGTAGATGCAGTGCTGAGGAAAATGGTTTAGTGGTGGACTTGATGATCCTAGAGGTCTCTTGTAACCAAAGCAATTCTAATGATATTGAATGGTGAAGGATACCATGGAAATTAAACAGTAAGAGTGGGAGCAACTTCAAAATGAGTTACAGAATGGCACTGTTGCACCAAATGAAGTGTCTTCTGACTTGGAGGAGGTAAAAATCATCTTTGATTGATAGCAAGAATGGTAATGGTTCACATCCAAGTTATTCCATTGTTCTTTAAAGAGTTTCATGTAGGAAGGAGAGAACTTCACTGATCTTGGATGGGACACGGAAGAACAACTTAGAAGCATACAGGATAGACACTCATTTTAAGCAAAGTTTGGAGGGGGGGAAATAATTTCATAATACAATGTGAGCACTTGTAGCTTTCAAGCATATGGCTCATTTGACAAGATCTCCCTTTCTCATGTAAAATCCTACATGTTGTCAGCTTAAATATATTCATAATATCTAATGAAGTTCCATCTCCTGCTTTACAGTCAATCATTGAAATTTTGTGCACATCCATTTCAAGTTCAACCTTTGATAGAGTAACTTAGAGGGAGAAAAGCATCAGAAGGAATATTTACAACGAAACAGCAGAATTCCATTCCTTGCTAGGACAGGGAACTCCAGAAGCTGTACAGAACTGAAGGACTGGGAATTTTGAAGGTGGAAGGATGAGCTCATTTCCTCATTCAGAGTCTTGCACATTACCATATCTCTGGATGCACAGTGCTCTGCATACAAATAACCCATCCTGGGGTGTTTGGGAAGTTGAGGCACACCCTTGACTGAAAGCCTTTGTGTGGTTCTTCCTGTTCCACAGTGTTTTGTTGCCAGATACAAATTTTGTTGACAATAAAATGATCTTTGATTTGTTGTCTGTGGTGAAGGTGATCTGTGTCTCAGTTGGCTGCTAAGGGAAGTTTGTCATAGAATCATAGAATGGTCAGGGTTGTAAGGGACCTCCAAAGGTCATCTAGTCCAGCCCCATCCCCCCCCACACACATTCCAGTCAGCAGCACTAGGCTGCCCAGAGGCCTATTGAGCCTCACCTTGAATATCTCCAGGGATGGGGCCCCAAGCACCTCCATGGGCAACCTGCTCCAGTGTTCCACCACTGTCATGGTGCAGAACTTGTTCCTAACATCCAATCTAAATCTGCTCCTCTCTAATTTGAAGCCATTGCCCCTGGTCCTGTCACTATAGGCCTTTGTAAGCAGTCTAACTGCAGCCTTCTTGTAACCCCCTTNTTCTCTCCACAGCAGCTGGTCAGTAATGGCTTCAGAAAGCAACTTGCCCAAGTTTGATGGTTTATTATTTTTAGTTTGTATTTCGTTGTTTGGGTTTTTGTTTTGTTTTGTTTTGTTTTTTTGTGTTGTGGGTTTTGTTTGTTTGTTGGTTTATTTTTGCTTTTGGTTGGTTGGGGTTTTGTGTGGTTGGTTGGTTGGGTTGGGGTTTTATGTGGTTGGTTGGGTTGGTTTGTTGTTGTGGTTTCTTTTGCTTTTCTATGCTGGGACAAACCTTCTCAGAGCAATTTGTCCATGTATCTACTTCCAACCTGCTTTTTATGTCAGGATGATCCCTCTTCTGGGAAGGTTCTGCTGGCTGTAGATGAGGCACTTCCATTGGTGATGGCTGGACTGAGATGCAACATCACTTGCCATCAGTGCTCTCTCCAGACTGCAGTGTTGCCACCAGAAGTTCCACACATGGAGCATATGTGACTTGATTTGGATGTCTCTGTCTTGTGTTTTCTTGAAGGAAGGCAAGGAAAAAGGAAGTGATGATGAGGCAGAGGGCAGCATGTCTGGGGAGAAGGAGAGCACAGTAATGAAATGGAGAAGCAAGAAGAGGACCAGGAGGGCCTCTCAAGGGATGACCTCTTCAACCTGTCATCTTGGCACTTGGTCTGGGACTTTCACATTGATATATTTTAGCCTGGTTGTGCCTTTTATAGGCAAACCTGAGCTGAAGCTGGGCAGTGTTGTTTAAGTGCCTGCTGGCCAGGAAGCTATATGTGGGTGAGAAGCCTTCCAGTACGTTTGCCTGATCGTGCAAAGATTTCCATGGGGAGGGAGAGGGTTGTGTGACCTGTGGTATGAATGAGATGAGGAGAGAAAGCAGCCAAAGAGGTGCACATTCCTTTGGTTTTATCATGCTCCTTCATGCTCCAGGTGTCCCCTCTGAGAGGGGAGACCCTCCCTGAGAGGTGTCAGGGAAGACCTTGTCACTCTTTACAACTGAGGGAAGGTCATAGGAATGTGGAGATTGGTTTCTTCTCCCAAGGAACAAGCGACAGAACACAAGGAAATAGCCTCAAGTTGCACCAGGGAAGGTTTAGTTTGGATATGGGGTGAAAAAAATTTCTGTGAAAGGATTGTCAAGGCCTGGCCCAGCCTGCTCAGGACAGTGATGAAGTCTCCACTCCTGGGGAGATAGAAAAGCTGTATAGATGTGGTGCTGAAGGACATAATTATTGGTGAACTTGGCAGTGATAGGTTAATGGTTGCACTTGAGGACCTCGGAACTCTCTTCCAACCAAAACGTTCCTGTAATTTTCTCTATTAGATTGTCTCTAATGACTCATGTTCTTCTTCAGCTTCCACCTCCATTTTTGGGCAAAAGCAGGAACTCTCTACTCCTGGCTCCTTCTTTTGGCACTTGGAAAGTCCTCCTTTAGAGGATTTCTGGGCTGGGGAGGGGAAGTTACCTTGTCTGTCAGTTTTAAATCCCCAAGGTGAAATTAAACTTTCTTAGACAAGAATATTTTCCCTCGCCATCTTTGTTCCCAGGCATGTGGCTGGTAGACCAAGAAGAGTAAGGAAGGATGAACATGGAGAACCAAGGGTGTGTTTTGGGAGCAGAGCATGGGAGCAATGGAATCCTTTCACTGGTGTATTGACTTCTTAGGGTTACCAGAGAAACTTGAGAGCGCCAAGGCCTCCATCCCAAAGGAATTTGTATTAATCACCTTGATAGGCTCCATTTTTGTTAGCAAGACTGCTTGCAGGGTTACCAACCTGCAGCCAAAAGCAGCTGAAAAAGTGAGAAGAATCCTTCACTATGAGCAAAATCACTACCTGAGTACTGATATCACCTTATCAGGTGCTCTGAAAAGCAGGATGATAGTTTGAGCCATGGTGGAAGAAAGAAAACAGATGGGAGCGAGAGGTCACCAGGACAGCCTGCCTCAACATGCTTTGGAGATTTGTTTTGGTTTATTTTTTAACATCTTAACTTACTAAGGGTGAAACTGCCTCTGGTTTCCTGATTTTATTATTTGGCTTTTTAAAAATTGTGTGGCAAGTATTTTGGGTTGTTTTTTCAGAAGCAGAGTCAAATCTCCAAGCCTGCTTTTGCAGGTTAGGTACCACCATGCAAGATAGTACAGGCACCTAGAGGTTTATCAAAGGGACTAGCATCCCATTAAGAAGCGAGAAGCTCTGTGTGGCAAAGGAGAGGCAAAGATGTGAAGCTTCATTCGTCAGAGCCAACCAAAATCTGTCTCCTTCCGTGGTCAATACCCCAAGCTGTGAAGCTGGAGATCGCTACTGGTTTATACTGCTGCCTAAAGCCCTGAGAACTGGAGCAGACAAAACAGGAAGCGAAAGAGCTTTACAAATACACTGAGCATTAAGAAATTGTGAAATGCTGGTGAGTCTTACAGAGTGTTGGTGCTTTCCCCATCAGTGGTGGGAAAGGAGCATGGTAAAACCAAAGGAATGTGCAGTGGGCTACCTCTTCAGCTGCTTTTCCCAAAGTTGACTGCAGGAAGAAACCAGTCCTGTGGTAGTTAACCCCAGTCCCAAGTTATACCTGATACTGACACAACCATGCAAAACATGACAGGTATGGACATCTCATCATGCTTGTGTTTGCTGAAATGTCCTAGAATTAGCAATTATCTGCCAGTTTGGGTGCAGGAGGGAGGAGGTGTTGTTCCTAATGGGCAATGGAACAGGCTGCCCAGGGAGGTAGCGTGGTGACCATCCCTGGAGGTGTTCAAGAAACTTGTGGACATGGCACTTCAGGACGTGGTTTAATGGCCATGGTGGTGTTAGGTTGAAGGTTGGACTTGATGATCTTACAGATCATTTCCAAACAAAACAATTCTGTGCTTCTATCTGATGGAGCCAAGAGGAGAAGCACAATGTCACGGTGCATTATTTGATCCAGGATTACTTTAGGAGCAGGGTTACCCAGATCCAGGATGTGAGAGAAATGTGTTCATGGGAAAACATGGGCAGAAAGTGTGGCTATGGTGGGAAAAGAGCCTCTTTGCTCTTGCAGCCAGCGCTGCAGAGCTGAATGTAGGGGTGCTTAGTGAAGTTGTACAAATGGGGTCATATCTCTCCCTGCTCGTTGGGTTCAGTAGGAGTTTCACAGCTGTTTCAGACTGATGCTGGATCCTTAGTTTCTAAAGGACAGGAGTATGTTGTTCTCCTGCTTGCTACACCCCCCATCACCTGCCAGACTCTTCCCAAAACACCTTCTTGCATTGCAGTGACATCATGATGTGCTGTAAGTGACCTTCTTCCCTAAACACGTAGAGATAAACTTCACTTTTTAGCTCTGTTCATTAACAAGGAGACCTCCTTTTTATGAGCTCTGTGACCAAACCCCGGAGGTCAGCCCTGGTGAGTTGGGGGGGGTGGGGGTGTGGGGGAGTGTTGTCATATGTCCTGGAAAATTTCTTAATTTACAGCCCCAGATTTCTTTTAGGAAAGAAAAAACTCCATGCTATATAAACCTCTGGGAAGCACTCGTTGCTGTAAGTGCTGATAGAGCTGCATTACAACAGCTTGCATTCTGCAGATGGCTGATTTATGGTGGTGGCAAGCTGGTGTGGGTTTTGGGTTTGAGGGTTGGTTTTTTGTTTTGCTTTGTTTTGTTTTTCTTTTCAAGTGCAAGGTAATTTCCTGAGAAAGCCTGAGGTTGAGTGTATGTCACGTGTATCCTGCCAGAAATAATTTTGTTTAAAGATATCTCCAAGAGAGGATAATATACTGACTCATACATAGGCAATCCCTACAAAGTCACACTGACAGTGAGCAAAAATTCTCCCTAGGTTGTGGATGGAATGAAGATTCTGGGGAGACAGGATGGCTCCTTCACAGTTCCTGCTGAGCAAAGGACCACTATCAGAGACAAGGAACTACTGGAGA
>WBNM01020126.1:0-44968 GCA_013399055.1 Ramphastos sulfuratus
GGGACATCTCCAACTAGATCATGACAATTCATGATGGAGCATGGCAATTCTGGTTTGACTTTGACTTTGACTTTAAAAGTGCATCCCTGAGACATGTTTCTTCTGTGCGTACCTGGCCGAGGGGACTGGGCCTCCCTTGGTTCCTCGTAGGTGTAGATTTACTGGTAGGTTAACTACTTTGCCTTCTACTGGTTTCAAGGTGCTGTCTCATTTATGCTAAATGTCACAATTTTTCTACTTGAATCAAGTGTCTCCATGAGTAGATATTTAGATCCCTTTACTGTGCTTTAGTAATTTCATAATGCAAGTCTTGTAACCAGTTCTTTTATGAGAGTCTCTTTATGGTCTCTGGCACGGAGCTTGGTCTCTGGATTGCTCAATAAAGAGCAGACCTCTGCATGCTTGATATCATTCACAATAGATTAGGCCATTCACTGGTATAAGGCACAGCAATTAACTCCTCTTAATTTTTTTTGCCTGTGAGGAGCAAATCCTGCTTCTGCTTGAGGGAGGGTTGAGAAGAGAAATGGCACAGTTCTGCTGGGGTGGGGGTGAATCAGAGAGTGGTCTGTGTTGGAAGGGACCTTCAAGATCATCTAGTTGCAAGCCTCCTGCCATGGGCAGGGACACTTCACTAGACCAGGTTGCTCAAGGCCATGTCTAGCCTGGCCTCAAACACCTCCAAGGAGAGGACATCACAGCCTCCCTGGATGACTTGCTCCAGTGTCTCCCTACCCTCACAAATCAGGAATTTCTTCCTAATCTCCCTTCTTCCATCTTAAAGCCAGTGTCCCTCACCCTATTATAACAAGTGCTTGTAGGAATTCCCTTCCCAACTTTCTTGTAGCCCCCTTCAGGTGCTGGAAGGCTGCTTCAAGGCCGGCCTGGAGAAGAGAAGGCCCCAAGGAGAACAACTCCAACTCTGTCAACCTGTTTCTATAGGGAAAGTGCTCCAGTCCCCTGATCATGTTTATGGCCTCCTCTGGACCTGCTCAAACAGTTCAGTGTCCTTCTGACAGTTAGATGTGAGGTCAGGTGGAAGCTGTGACCTGTGACAGAGGGAGGAGTTCAGTGTCTGCTGCCCCTTCTTAGGATTGTGTGCTGAGGTGGTGAAGGGATGGGAGCAGCCTGGGCTGCTACTGGAGCCCTCCTGAACCCCGGGAAGGAGCACAGCAGCTGCCTGCGGGGTGCCTGGGGGGCACTGGCTGTGCCCCTTGCCACCCTCTGTCCTTGGATAAGGGCACAAGATGGGATTTGTCCATGACAGGACATCTTATTTGCAGGGCCTTGTTTCTTGGGGCTCTGGGATCAATGCTAGTTTGTGTCAGAGAGGTTTTGAAGGTTAGGTGGGCGTTGTGCGCAGGGCACGAACAAGAGTCCCTTTCTTAGGCAGGCAGCTGGCATGTAGCAGACTTCCAGAGCTGCTGGCAACTTTCAGTGAATGATAAAGTTTTACTTTCTCTTGCTAGGTTCAGTTTTTACAGCTGACATTTCAGAAATTCTGAACAAATATCTGCAAAGGGCACCAAGCAAGCTGAAAATTACCGAGATGCAGTGATATGAAGGACAGTGAGGTAAATATTTAACACATAGGTCTTGGTTCTCCTTTTCCCTCCTTTGGGGTGGGTTATGCTAGTCAGAGACAGTCCTTGATGGGGTTCTGCTGCCCACCCCCCAAAAGGGAACCCTCATTTTTCATGTGTTTAACTTCTCTTGCTCTCTTATACAAGAGGAATTCAGTAAAGGTATTCTTTGTCCTAAAGAATGTTGAAGAGTAGTAGAGACCCACATCATATGAATTTAAAATAGCTTTATAGCTTATCTGATTGCTGCAAATGGTTCTTTTCTCCACTAGATTTCTGTTTTTAAGGCACCCTACCTAAATGCAGATGCTCTTGTGCACAGTAGCTAACACAGGACTTCTGCCTGTGTGGCCTTGGCCATCTGCCCAGAGTGTTAGGTGTGCCTGTGTGGCCTGCCTTAGGTGATCCTGCTTTGGTAAAGACATTGGACAATGATGATCTCTAGAGGTCCCTTCCAACCCCTAACATTCTGTGGCTCTGCTTAAACCTGAGATGATGTCAAGGGTGCAGAAGTGTGTAAGGAACACCATTGGAATGCTTTCATATGTCCAACTCAAAAGCTGTTCTGCCCTACCCTTGCACTTGGAGGAATTAATTTCAACTGGAATGTATGTTCAGAGCTGCTTTTGCTTACCAAAGTGTTCACTGTTGCTGGAGAGGCTTGGAAGGATTTCAGATCTGTTTGTGCTTTTGGGTTAAGTGGATGAGTTCTGATGTTTCTCTCCCTTTGCTTTGCTTCGCTTCATCCCTGCTGTGTCCGTGTCTGCACTTCCCCATTTTATCATCTGTTTCTCCCAGGAAGAGTCCTCAAGTCATTACCTCCCTGTGTAGGTAGCTCAAAGCATGCTCTGTATGTTGTTCTGGCTGCTTGGCCTATGGTTGGGAGGGGAAAGTCTCTCCCCTACTTAGCCTGTGCTGAGCAGCTCAGTCAGTTCCAGTTTAGACAGCTTAATGTGGCATCACTTCCCTCTCAGCTGAGTCCCTTTCTCTCAGGGCAGTTCCTGGACCTGCCTCTTCTATGTGCAGTGCCAGATCTTTGTGACATTTGTCCTTTGTGTGACTTCTTGTAGTGGTCATGACAACTCTTCTCCAAGCCCCAAATGGTAAAAGCTTGCAGCCTGCTCAGACTCAAATCCTTGTTCTGGTGCTGGGAAGAGCAGGATGGGAGGTGACAGCATGGAGCTTTGGTGAGGGACTCAGCACTGCCAACTGCAGCCTCCCTGCCTGGCTACCACAGTGAAACCCTTCTGCCTTTCAGGGCTTTGCATGGAAGATGGCACATTCCCTTCTGGGATCCTTAATCTGTGCCTTGGAAATGCACATGAACCAATGGGCCAAGAGGATGAAAACCAAGACATGTGAAAGCACTGCTTAGCCAGAAAAGAACAGAGCAGCTTCTGTTTTCTGAGGTGCACAAAAAAAAAAGCCCAAACACTTTACTGTTTTTAGCACTGAATTTGATTTGATAATCTCTTCAGTCAGCACTAAAGTTGTGTTCATCTCCTTTATTTGCTCTCCATGTCATGTCATTTAGGAGACCATGCTCTGCTGCCTCATCACAAGGAAAGAAGAGAGAGCTGGCTCCTACTTGTGCTGAAATACAGAATTCTGATGTGTCAGTGCTGTTAATGAAAACCCTTTAATACTTTAAAGACAGCTGAATTTTTAATTTTCCTCTTCCTTTTTCTTGCCATACCAAAATCTCTAAATCTTGAGCACATGTTAGTTTCCAAATTCTTACTTGAAAAGAATCTTCTGTTTCCTATCCATCCATTTGTTGCCCGTATCAGGAAGTTTTGTGGTATAAGTGACTATGAACTTAGAGATTTCTACTTCCTACCAAAAGACTAGGAAAATGATAATGTCAGAAAGCCCCTGGATAAGTATTTGAGGGGAAGAAGCTGCTACATTCCATGTAAATTGAGGCTGAATGTCTTAGAGGGGAAGGAGAGTTGGGACTGTTCAGCCTGGAGAAGAGAAGGCTTCAGGGAGACCTTAGAGTCTGGTACCTGAAGGGGCTGCAGAAGGGCTGGGGAGGGACTTTTTACAAGGGCTTGTAGTGATAGGATGAAAGGGAATGGCTTGAAGCTGGAAGAGGGGAGATTTAGACTGGATGGTAGAAAAATTCTTTACAGTGAAGTTTCCTCAGCCATTCCTCACAAGACCTATTCACCTTCACCAGCTTCCTCACCTTTCTTTGTATCCACTCCAGCACCAAAATGTCTTTCTTGGAGTGAGGGTCTCCAAACAGATGTTGGTTGGTTGGAGGGCAGAAGGGCTCTGCAGCGGGACCTCGAGCGCCTGGACAGATGGGCAGAGTCCAAGGGGATGGCTTTCAACAAATCCAAGTGCCGAGGGCTGCACTTTGGCCACAACAACCCCATGCAGAGCTACAGGCTGGGGTCGGAGTGGCTGGAGAGCAGCCAAACAGAAAGGGATCTGGGGGTGCTGATTGACACCCACCTAAACATGAGCCAGCAGTGTGCCCAGGTGGCCANGAGGTGGTGGAGTCACCGTCCCTGGAGGTGTTCAAGGCACGTTTGGACGTGGCACTTGGTGCCATGGTCTAGTCCTGAGGTCTGTGGTAACGGGTTGGACTTGATCTTTGAGGTCTCTTCCAACCTTGGTGATACTGTGTGTGGCCTCACCAGTGCCCTGTACAGGGACACAATCACTTCTCTGCTCCTGCTGGTCACATTAATGCTGATCCAGGCCAGGATGCTGGTGGCCTTCTTGGCCACCTGGGCTCACAGTGGCTCATCTTCAGCTGGCTGTCAACCTGCTCTGCCAGGCAGCCTTCCAACCACTCTGCCCCAAGCCCAGAGCCATGCAGAGTGTTATTGGTGACACAAGTGTGGGCCAACAAATAGGAGGTTCAGTTGCTGTAGCACATAACTTGTCTGCTTTAAAGTTGAAACTGAGTTCATGTTTATCCCTCTGAATGTTTTGGTTTTAAAAATGAAAGTAATTATCTGTAGTGGCATGCTAAATAAACTGCTTTTTTTTCCCTCTTCACTTTTCCCCTGGAGTATTCAGTGGCAGGAGCAGCAGTTGCTGTATTCGGAGAATGTGATTTTTGTCCTGGCCTTGCTTGCTTTTTTTTTTTCTCCCCCTGAACTTTTATCTTCCTAACCCAAGTATTTTATGATTAAGAGCACTTGGTCACATCTGGTACTTCTCGAGAATGGTTGCTTGTCCAAGAATAGCAGCAAACATGAAACTGGAATTGCAAGCAGATGTTTGCTAATGTGGCCATAGATAACCTTTCAGCTTCATACTTAATTTTTATAAATCACCATCTGTGAAGAATGCAGATTAATAGAGAGGAGAGATAATCTCTGTCATTATTACTATGTTCACTTCATGTTGCTGACGTTGGGCTCCTTGCTATAAACCAGCATTATTTGCTGGATAAAATTATCAGCTGCTGTTTTCAGAACCCTGACACTTTGGTCACTGCTTTTTTGGGTTTTTTTACCGCTTGGAAAAGCTTGCTTTTTGTAAACAAGACAGGAAGACTACCTGGGTGAGCAAGATTGCTAATTAAGGCTTAACTCTTACACCCATCTATATATTATTTGTCAGAGTGCTGTAGTGGATGGAATTTCTGGCTGTTTCTCCTTGCTTGTCTCTGCATTTTCATGGAATTATAGGATGGGTTGGGTTGGAAGGGACCTTTAAGATCATCTGGTTCCAACCTCCCTGCCATGGGCAGACACACATCCTGCTAGACCATGGTGCTCAAGGCCTTGTCCAGCCTGCCCTTGAACACCTCCAGGGAGGAAACATCCACATCCTACCTGGGCAACCTGTTCCAATGTCTCGCCACCCTCACTGGAAAGAATTTCTTCCTAATCTCCAGTCTAAATCTCCCCTCTGCCAGCTCAAAGGCATTGCCCCTTGTCCTATGACTACAAGTTCTTGTAAAAAGTCCCTCCCCAGCTTTCTTGTAGGTTTCTTCAGGTACTGCAAGGCTACTCTAAGGTTTTCCTGGAGTCTTCTCTTCTCCAGGCTGAACAGCCCCAACCCTCTCAGCCTGTCCCCATAGGGGAGGTGCAGCCCTCTGATCTTCATGGCCTGCTCTAGACCCATTCCAAAATTTTGACATAGCTCTTGCAGCAGGGCTGGTAAAAGTAGGGCATTAGCTCACTTGACTGCTGACTTTGAAGAAGCTCACTTAAAAAAGTATTGTCTGTTTATAAGGCAATCCTAACATTATTCTCCCTTAGCACTATATTTAATTTTGCATAGTCCAGCTTACAGATGCAGCTGACAGTAGTTTTTCTTTGCTGAAAGGTCTGCTGTCACTTCCAGAGCAGGAGACAGTGGCAGATGCTCTGCTGCCACTGCCTATGCCCTTCTGGAAGGGTTCTGCTCACAGTTGAGCCCTAATTGGTGGCTATATGCAGTCAGATGTCATCCTAGGGAAAGCATGACATGGGACAGCATCACAGAGTTGCTTGGTTGGAAAAGACCTTAAGATCATGAAGTCTAACCTAACATAACAACTCCATGTGCACAACTGTTAGATCATGTCCCTGAGCTCCTCATCCAAACATCTTAAGAACATCTCCAGGGGTGGTGACTCCACAGCTTCCCTGGGCAGCCTGTTCCAGTGAGCCTTTAGAAGAAATATTTCCTAATATCTGATCTAACCCTCCCTTTGGGCAGCTTGAGGCCATTGCCTCTCATCGTTACTTGTGAGAAGAGGCCAGTCCCCACCTTGCTCCAGCCTCCTTCCAGGTAGTTACAGAGGGCAGTGAGATCTCTCTGTCTCCCCTTCTCCGTGCTGAACAATCCTAGCTCCCTCAGATGCTCTTTACTTGGTGTTCAAGGCTGGTCACTGGCTTTGTTGCCCTTTTCTGGACCTGCTCCAGCCCCTCAGTGTCCTTTTTGTAGTGAGGGACCCAAAACTGAACCCAGTACTTGAGGTGCAGCCTCCCCAGCGTTCTTTCAGAACTGTCTCTTAAACAGTGAGAGCTGTGGTGTTTGGATGCTCTAAGCATGAGGCAGTTGCCATNAAAGATGAACCTTGGAAGGGAGGAGTGTGAAGTACATTGGCATGGTGCTGCCCAGGCTGTGCCCTGCAAGCACTGTCCCCTGGCTCTGGAGAGCTGTGCTTGCTGGTGGACTGCAGGAGAGGGCAGGAACTGGGCAGATGAAGAAGGGGATAGATGGGTTCAGTGCCAGTGCCAAAACAGGTTCATGTGAGAGAACAACAGAAACAACAAATCCATAGGTGTATGTTTCAAGGTTTGGAGTTGGTTGTGTGTTTATTGTGGGTGTTTTGTTTTGGGTTTTTTTTTTTTTTTGGTGTGATGTCCTTAGTTTGAGGGTGTTTGTTTTGTTTGGGTTTTCTTGTTTCTTTGGTTTTGTGTGTTTTGGGGGGATTTTCTCTTTTGGCCCCCCTAAAGTTTAGAAAATTTGAAACATCTCACTTGAGAATCTTGACATTCCTCAGAGGTGCACATGAGTGTAGAACTTTACATCTTAGCATCCAAATTTGTAGCTGACGTAAAAGAACTGTTTGGGGGGTGGGGTGGGGGTGGGGGGAACCAACAACCAGCAGAGAACTGAGAATTCATCAGAGCATTGCTCACATTATAGCTGAAACACCTTCAAAGAGAAGCTAACAATTAAACTCCACTCAGAAGCAGAAGTGCCTTGCAGGCATTAGGGGAGGGGGTGGTTAGAGCTGCTGTGTTAACAAAACCTCCCCAGACAGAATATTATTATTTTCTATCCCCTGTTCTGCAGTTGGCTCCCTGGGTAATTTACAAATGGAAAAATAAAATTTACAATTACAGCTGATGAGATATTATGAGTTCTCAACAAAGCCTGTTTGTGTTCTGTCTGCAATTATTCCAGATTGGCTGGGCACAACTTGGTAGTTGAATGTGAGTCCTCTTCTGTGCTCAAGCAATTTAGCCTCTTTTTTGTGAGAAGGGTGAACTCTCTTCTCCTCAGATCACAGCAATCTTTGGATAAAGGATATTTTATATGATTTTTTTTTTTCAACCAGCAATTCTTTTCTGACTATATGGTGAAAATTAGCCTAATTTAATCAAGTATAGGCTAAACAAAAGATTTTGATTGTCAGTTGTAGACTGTATTTAGCATTCAATAAGCAGTGTTGCTCTTCTCAATATGGAAAACATAAGCCCAGCAGCCCCTCTCTGGCTCCTCTTCCTTCTCCTGGCTCGCTGTGTCCTTCCTTGTGTCTTCAAGGACCTCAGCCCTTTTCATCCTAGATGTGAGTCCATGGTTCTTGTTAATGCATTGTCAGGGCATGTTGTGAAGAATGCAACCTGTGTCTTGACATCAAGATGTCAACTATCAAGATGCATGTTGGAGACAATACACAGAATCATAGAATCAGTCAGGGTTGGAAGGGACCACGAGGAAACCACAGCATGGGCTTGCTTTGCTGCCCTTTGCTGTGTGCCCAGCATGCTCAGACCTAGGGCACTGTGGTGTCACAGAATCAGTCAGGGTTCGAAGGATCATTTAGTTCCAACCCCTCTGCCATGGGTAGGGACACCCTACCCTAGATCAGGCTGGCCAGAGCTTCATCCAGCCTGGCCTTAAACACCTCCAGAGATAGGGCCTCAACCCCCTCCCTGGGCAACCCATTCCAGGCTCTCACCACTCTCATGCTGAAGACCTTCTTCCTCACGTCCAGTCTGAATCTCCCCACCTCCAGCTTTGCTCCATTCCCTCTAGTCCTGTCACTACCTGATAGCCTAAAAAGTCCCTCCCCAGCTTTTTTGTAGGCCCCCTTCAGATACCAAAGTGTCTGTCCAGTGCTGTGCTCTTTTGCTGGGGAAGTGAAGCAAGAGGAGGCACAGACATTGGGATTCTCCTTTTGCTTTCTCGTTGGAGTAGTTCGAGACTTGCTAAAGCAGCCAATAGTTTCCAGAAGTCACCAGAGATTCTCCACTGTTAGGCAGTGGACTTAGAAGAACTTTTGCTTTGACGTTTTGAGAGAGCATAAACTGTGATGGTCAACCTACAAGACTTTGTTAATAAGGGCTGTTGGCTTTAAGTTTGTGTACTGACAACTTAATCTGCCCTTTTACTTGGATCTGACAGGGGTTGTGTCATTGTATCTCAGCCTTTCCAGCAGCTCCACATCGTTTGGTGCAGTTTGGTTAGTGCTTACTTATCAGCATCATTCAACAAGGGCAAGTGTAGGGTCCTGCATCTGGGAAAGAGCCACCTCCTCCAGCAGTACAGGCAAGGGAAAGAACCACCTGCTCCAGCAGTGCAGGCGAGGGAAAGAACCACCTGCTCCGGCACTGCAGGCGAGGGAAAGAACCACCTGCTCCAGCAGTGCAGGCGAGGGAAAGAACCACCTCCTCCGGCACTGCAGGCGAGGGAAAGAACCACCTCCTCCGGCACTGCAGGCGAGGGAAAGAACCACCTCCTCCGGCACTGCAGGCGAGGGAAAGAACCACCTGCTCCGGCAGTGCAGGCGAGGGAAAGAACCACCTCCTCCGGCACTGCAGGCGAGGGATTGACCTGCTGGAAAGTAGCTCTGAGGAGGACCTGGGAGCGCTCACGGACAGCAAGCTCCCCATAAGCCAGCAATGTGCCCTCGTGGCCAAGAAGGCAAGAAAGGTCTTCTGAGGTACACTAAGAGTGTGGCCAATGGGTTAAGGGAGGTTCTCCTCCCGCTCTGCTCTGTACTGATGAGGCCACACCTGGAGATGTGTCCAGTTGTGGGCTCCCCAGTTCAAGAAGTACAGGGAACTATTAGAAAGAGTCCAATGGAAGACCATGAAGCTGCTGAGGGGGGCTGGAGCATCACTCTTAAGAGAAGAGGCTGAGAGACCTGAGGCTGTTTAGCCTAGGGAAGAACGGACTGAGAAGGGATCTTCTCCATGCTTATCAATATCTAATGGGTGGAGGTCATGAGGATGGGGCTGGGCTATTTTTTTAGCATGCCCAGTAATAAGACAAAGGGCAAGGTGAACAAACTGGAACCCAGGAGGGTTCAATTGAACTGAAGGAGAAAATTCTTTCTCTTGAGGGTGCTGAAGCCCTGGAGCAGGCTGCCCAGAGAGCTTGTGGGATCCTTCTCTGGAGACTTTACAAGCCTGCTTGGATATGATCCTGTGTAACATGCTTTAGGTGACCCTGCTTTAGCAGAGGGATTGGACTAGATGATCTCCAGAGGTCCCTTCTGTTGTGTGATTAGTTCAAGGTATGGTCACCTTGGACATAAGTCACATTAATTGCATAGTTAAAACACAGTGTTACTGTTCTTTTGAATATTGGTGAAATAAAGCTGCCCTGCTGAGACCACATCTGGAATACTGTGTCAAATTTTGGGGTCCCCAGTTCAGGAGAGACAGGGACCTGCTGGAGAGAGTCCAGCAGAGAGCCAAGAAGATGACTGTGGGACTTGAGCATCTCTCCTATGGAGAGAGACTGAGAGCCCTGGGGCCGTTTAGTCTGGAGAAGGCTGAGAGAAGATCTCAACATCTATAAATATCTAAGGGGTGGGTGTCACGTGCCTGGGGCCAATCTCNAACAAAAGATGGCAGCTGATGCTGTACTAATCTGAGCACCTGTTTGCTAACAACTGCTGCAGGGCATGGCTGCTGCATTTTGAGATCCTCGTGGTGGTTTCTGGTGTGCATAGCTGTTAAGTTGTTCATGCTTCCAGCTCTAATTGCATTAGAAGGAACAACATGGTGCTCAGTCAGCCTCACTGATGTGGTGTTTGCAGGGCTTTCAGCGCTGGCACTGCTGCAGCTGTCTGCAGGAGACCAGAGATGCCAGTTTCATAGGAGTGTGGAATACACTGGGTTGGAAGGTATCTCTAGAGGTCAGCTAGTGCAACCCTGCTGCAGTAAGCAGGGGCATCCCTAACTAGAGCAGGGTGCTCAGAGCCCCAGCGAGCCTGACCTTGAAGGTCTCCAGGGAAAGGGCCTCCACCACCTGTCTGGGCAACCTGTTCCAGTGTTCCGCACTCATAGTCAAGAACTGCCTCCAAATGGCCAATCTAAATCCACTCTGCTCTGGTTTCAAACCATTGCCTCCTGTCCTAATGCTACAAGCCCCTGTAAACAGTCCATTCCCAGCCTTCCTGTAACCCAGCTCAGGCCACTCTAAGGTCTCTCTGAGACCTTCTCTTCTCCAGCCTGAGCAACCCAAACTCTCTCTGTCTGTTATTGTGGCCTTCTCTGGACCCTCTCCATCAGGTCCACATCCTCCTTGTGTTGAAGGCCATGAAGCTGGACACAGTACTCAGGTGGGGTCTCCCCAGAGCAGAGTGGCAGACTCCCTTCATCTCCATCTGCTGGCCACACTTCTTTTAATGCCACCCAGGATGCCATTGGCCCTCTGGGCTGTGAGGTCTCATGTCTGGCTGTCATCCAGCAGTACCTTCAAGTCCTCCTCTGCAGGGCTGCTTACATCATCCTGTAACCTGCATTAAGAATGGGGATTCTCCCAAGCCAGGTGTAGGGGCTGGGTTGAAAGAGGCTTCAGCACATTCTTCAGCACACTCACCCTGGACTCTGTTTTCCTCCTTCAGGTTTGCCGCAGGTGCAGCTCGCCGGCAGCCGCTGCCCTGTGATGCCCGGGCATGCCTCATGGCAGAGGCACACGACCACCCCGCTGGAGCGTGGCACTTCCCTGTAGGGAGCTGGGTAAGTGACACCTCCTCCTTGCTGTGGAAAATGCTGCCTTTGCCCTTGTCAGTCTTTGTTCAGACACGGTGATAGCTGTGGCAAACTTGGTGACGTGGGCTGCTTTCTTCAGCCCCTTCTTGTGCGTCTGACCACGGTCTCCAGGCTTCATGCACGTGGGGAGAAGGTCTGCTGAGTAGTGAGGGATGCTTGTGTGTTTTGCTTATTTCTGGTGTTCTTGGGAGACAGTTTTATCTGTAGACATGGTTATAATGTTGGATGGAAGGGGAGAATATAGAGGCAGAGTTAATAGGAGTTGGAGATGTTCACTAAGATGTGGGTTTGTACTTTTATTGTCCCTTTTTTCAGGGACAATAGGTTAGCATTAAGATGGGGAAGGTAGGTGAGAGATGTCTGCAGTGTTGTCTTGCTCCCCTCCTTTACAAATAGGAAGTTTCTGGAAACCTGTTGCTTTTGGTGCCACGAACAGTGCTGATTTCTTTCACATGCTGTGAGCCACAGCTCTTCCTGTGGATTGCTAAGGTTTGAGAAGTGATGCTACCTCTTTTGGAATATTCTCTATGCAGTGCTTCAGCAAGTGCTCTTGCAGAACTAAGCTGGGACCTCCTATTTGACCTTTTAAGACTTGAGTTGGAATTGGGCTATTCTTTATGGTTGTATCAGTGTATAGATCAGTATGGATGCTGGGGAGCCTTGCTGAGCTGTGGCAAACACTGCTTCTGCTTCTCATCTTTGGGAATAAATTTAGGTATTTACCTGTCTGTGGTTGTGGGTTTGTGAATGACTGTTAGACAGAAACATGGGCTTCTGCACATAGATCCTTATCTTAACAGCCCTGGCAAGAAGCCCTGTGCACCAAAGGGAATCTCTAGGAGTTAATCCATCTGGGTTGTATTGGGTACTCTGAAGGGGAAGGGCAGTAAAAGTGCTGCTGTGTATCTGGTAGTTTGCTTTAACTGTGTGTGTGGGTAGGGAGGAGAAAGGTATCTGAAGTGAAGAAATGTTGTGCAAATCCAAGAGGCCACAAAGAACAGTCCAGCTGGATCCTCTTGGGCGGTCTGGAGCTTTGAATGCATGAGGCAGAGCTGAGTAGAAATGACCTGTTTCAGGCAGGTGATGCAGGCTGATGCTGGGACAGTTCCTCAGACCTTTGGTTTAGGAAATGTGTAGGTGACTGGTGGACTGCTGCCCTTTGGATTCAGTTTAGATGCTGACAAAGATGCATTTTGATCCTCTGAATTCCCTGAGGCCAAATGCTTATATTTTTGGTCTACTACTGGAGTTGCTTTAGCAAATACCAGCTTTTTTTTTTTTAATGCAATGATTGACATCTGTTGTCAGTGTCTGAATTAATGGGGGAAGATGCTGCTGAGTTTGAACAGTAGCCTGATTCTCAGGAAATGATCTTTCCAAGTCGTGCTGTTAACTGTTTATTTCCCATCTTGTAACCTCATCTCATGCAGGAAAAGGTGATTGAGAGAGGATTTTCCTGTCACAGTACAGTCTGAGCTTTTTGTCCTGCCTTCCATTGGAATGGAGACTGCATGGAATGAGGGATCAGTCTGCAGGATCAGGGTTATTGTTATTTTGTTATACTGGACTGCTTCAATAGATCCTTCAAACTAGAGAAGAGCAGATATTAGGAACAAGTTCCGTACCATGAGGGCAGCAGAACCTTGGAAGAAGTTGCTCAGGGAGGTAGTCGAGGCCCCATCCTTGGAGGTATTCAAGGTGAGGCTCAACAGGGCTTTGGACAACCTGATCAAGTTGAGGGTGCCCCTGCTGACTTGAGAGAGCATTGGACTAGATGACCTTTAGGAAGTCACTTCTGGCCCAGAACATTCTGTGGTTGGTAGCACAGACTGTGGCTTGTGCTTCTGGTGCTTCAGGGGTGGTGTTGGGGCTGCTCCTTGGGGAGGTGGTGGATGATTGCTGGTGCTCTAAAGCAACATGAATTGTTGTTTCCTGTGTTCATGTGGAGCTGCTCATGGTGTCATGGTCAGCAGGGCACCACTGATATGCTGGTAACAGTCATTGAACTTCTTATCATGTCCTGTTCAGAGAATAGCCATGTTGAGGACCACAGCTGCCCTCTGTGCCCCTGGAGGGACTGCACTCTTACTTGCCTTTTGGGTAGGTGGTTGCAAGGACCTCTGCTCTTCTCATCTTGAGATCTGGTTAGTGAAGTCAGCCACCAGGATTTGTGAGACCAAACCACAGCTGTTAGCTCAGATATTTGTTTGCATTCCTTATGGGCTGTCTATAGAGACCCTGAGTTTAAATTCACCTTACAGCTGCCCTTGTAGTTTTGAGGGACATGCTCTGGGTCTGGGCAAGACACCTTCTGTCAACCTAAAGTATTACTTTATATACATATATATATAAAAATTATTTTTAAGTAGGTTTAGTACTTGCAAGTGACCTTCCCTTGAGGATTCTGCTATCAGCTCAAACAGAGTGATGGCAAAGCTTTGAAGTGAGGTCTGGGAAGGTGGTGCCTCAACCATTCCCTGTAAATCTGGTCAGTGGCACTCCAACTTTAGTAGTTTAGTTACTTCATTTTTTTTAATAAAAAAATATCTCTCCACAGTTGGTCATGCACTCCCTTTATTTTACTATGAGTAGTGTGGGCTTAATTCAGTAGGAGTTTGCATTCTAGTTGTTTTTAGAGATGCTCTTATGGATGAATGCTTCCCAGATGTAGGGGTGGTTTTTTGTTTGGTTTTTTGGGTTTTTTTTGAGGGTCAGTTGCTTTCCATCCAGCCATGATTGGTATTCACCACAGGTTATGCAACTAATTTGGTTTAGTCAATTTGATTTTACCTAATGAAATGGGTCTGGTTTAGGTAACCTGATCTCAAAATGGAAATAGTTATGGGATGGGCTGGAATGGCAGCACATGGCTGTTCCTCAGCCTTGACCAAGCCTGAGTGAATTCCCAGTGCAGAGCTGCAGGTTTGCTCCACTCCAGTGCAAGGATTTTCAGGAGCTTACAAGAAATCACTGCAGTAGCTGGAGGTGAAGGACATTGAGGTACTGGAGTGTGTCCAGAGAAGGGCAATGAAGCTGGTTTAGAGAACAGGTCTGGTGAAGGGCAGCTGAGTGACCTGGGATTGTTTAGCCTGGAGAAAAGGAGGCTGAGGAGAGACCTCATTGCTCTCTATAGCTCCCTGAAAGGAGGCTGGAGCAAGGTGGGTGATGATCTCTTCTCCCTAGTATCAGGTGATGGAACGAGAGGTAATGACCCCAAGTTGCACCAGGGGAGGTTTAGGTTGGACATTAGGAAATTTTTCTTTGCTGCAATGGTGGTCAGGCATTGGAACAGGCTACCCAGGGAGGTGGTGGAGTCACTGGCCCTGGAGGTATTCAAAACACAGTGTGGCACTTGGGGATGTGGTTTAATGGCCATGGTGGTGTTAAGAGTTGGACTTGATGGTCTTAGAGGTCTTTTCCCTATGGTCTGTGATTCAGCTGTTGAGCAGCTTGAGCTACACTACACTAGCTGTTACTCCTTGGCTTGTGCTTGGACAATGCTGTGAAAATGAGGAGGATAAAGGGTATCTTACTCTTGTTTATTGCTGTTTCTTGGTGCTGTGGACATTCACTGCATGTATTTGGCTGGTAGCATTACTCACTTAGCAAGCTTGCCCGTTCAGAAGGTGGCTTTGTTTTCACTGCTATTTTTCAGATCTGTTCCTTTTCCTGGGGTCAGTGGGAACTGTGTGTGTGTTCCTGGGTCCCCTGGTCTCTTTTACTTCAGCTCTTCCTTCTGAGTCCATACCTCTGCGTGGGTAGTGATGCTGGGTGCTTGTGGTGCCAGTGACCAGCTTGGAGGGATGCTGGGTGCTTGTGGTGCCAGTGACCAGCTTGGAGGGATGCTGNACTGTGTGTGTGTTCCTGGGTCCCCTGGTCTCTTTTACTTCAGCTCTTCCTTCTGAGTCCATACCTCTGCGTGGGTAGTGATGCTGGGTGCTTGTGGTGCCAGTGACCAGCTTGGAGGGATGCTGGGTGCTTGTGGTGCCAGTGACCAGCTTAAACTGGCTTGTCTTGACACTGTGTACAAAATGCTTGCACCCTGCCTTTCCTGTGCCTGTGTGCATAAGAGCTGTTGTACCAGACAAATTATTACCACTTTCAGTGTTCTGAAGAAGCCAGAACTTCAGTTTACAGAGTTTGCTTTGCCAGTGTCTTGCTCTCAGCACTCTTTAATGTCCTTGTTCTTTTGTGTATGTTTCAGGGTGTGTGGTTCCTGCATTTCTTTCCAGCTTTCACCTTTCTTTAGATATTAAGTTGGGAGTAAAGGAAAACAATCCCAAACCAACAAACAAACAAAACCCACCCCCCCTCACCACCACCACCCTCCAAAAAAAACAACAAAACAAAAACCCAAACAACTAAAAAAACCAAACCAAACCAAAACCCCCACTGAAAAAGATCCAACTCAAAATGTAGACCAACCAAGAAAACCTCACAGATCAATGAAAAAAAAAAGCCCAACAAACAAACCCAAACCCAGTGGGTTGAAAAGCTTCTCAGCATCTAGACTGTAGTGATTTTTGAGGACTATATTATTATACTGACTCTGAGAGGGGAATGTGGTAAGTAGAGGCTTTGTCTTGAAAATTATTTTTAACATGATGAAAAATGCCTCTGCCATTTGTCACTTCTCCCTGTCTATATTTGTGATCTTTCATTCCTTTTATTAGTGAATGAGGGGAAAGTGGGAGTAACATCAGGAAATAGATGAAGGCACACTGAACAGTACTATGGGAACAGTAAATTAAAGCATCTGCTTTTGGTTTTTCTGGGAAATCAAGCAGCAACTGGAGCAGAAAACCTGTTAGGTTTTTTTTTTCTTTATTCTTGGATTGCATTTCTGTATCTGCAGTCAGGCTTCACCCTGCTCCTTAGGGTTTCTTCTTTCCTCCCTCTGTTTTTCTCCTTTTCTTGAAACAGTCACTTCATTGAACCCAAACCTGAAGCCTACAAAGGCTCCACAGTGAAGGAATAATAAAGGACTCAGATCCAAATGTTGTTGATCTGGGCTGGATTTTTCTGTAGCATTTGTGCCTGGTTTGAGATAGGGACCTGACCCCTCTCAGCAGGGTGTTTGCAAGGCTGGCACACTGGCTGCAGGACCATTGCAGGAGGCACATGGTGATGCTGGTGCCTGCAGATGCACAGGCAGCACTCATTTACCATCAAGGAATTAATGCTAACATGACACATAGCTCCCTGGGAAGTATTATTGCAAATGGAATGAGCCTGTGGTGTAACCTGGGGATGTAAACTAGAGGATTGTTTAGTGTTTAGCTCAACTAGCTGTTTGCAGCTCCCCTGCCCTCCATCCTCCCTTCACATGTGGCTTCCATCTCCTCTCCAGATGGAATAGCTGATATGGGGCTCCTCAGCTGCCTAAGCACAGAATGGCAGGGGTTGGAAGTGGCCTCTGGAGATCACCTAGTGCAAGCCCCCTGCTAGAAGAGGTTGGCCTAGAGCAGCTTGCACAGGAGTGTGTCCATGAGGAGTTTGGAAGTCTCAAGAGGAGACTGCACACCTGGGCAGCAAATGTACCTTCCATTTTGGGGCTACAGGCATGACTGGCAGGGGAGCTATGGTGAGGCAGGGACTGGTGATAAATCCCAGCCCCTGCCTGTGGGTCAATAAGTAAAGCAGCACTGAGGCTAGGGGCAATGTAGTGATGTTGCTTTGGAGCCAAGGTGCAAACCCATTACAACTATGGCCAAGATGGGGCCCTAAATCCTGCTATTCCCAGTGAGTTCCTGATGCTTCCCTCTTCATGAGGGTCATAGCAGGATGCTCATGGCTAGTGGATTTATGGTGTGTGACTCAAGGCTTGCCAGCTGGCAGTGGGGGCTCTCTTCCTATATTTGAGTGGTACCATAGAGGTTTGGTATTCCAAGCTGGTCACTTAAAAAAAAAATATTAAATATGAAATAAAAATGGAGAGTTTTGTAAAATATGAAAGAATTTAAGCAAACCTCATAAATCTGTCTAGCAGTTCTTTAAAGCTTTTTGTTCCTGGGATATTAAGGGCTGGAAGTCTGTTGTTTTTCTGTGAGCTTTTCAAAAGCAAGTGTGGCTCTTCTGCAAACACCAGACTTCAAGAGCTAAGGTTTTGAAAGAGCCAGATGATATTGTGAGACTCTGGAGGGAAAAACACGACGCTTATAACACTGTAGATAGCCCCTTAAAATGCTCCCTCTGCTTCCATATCCCTTTATTCTGGGACATGAAAGAGAAACCTGAGCCAATACAGGATTACAGAACTGGGTTACAAACCTGGAGCTAGACTTTTTTTGTAGTTAAAGCATCAGAAATATGTTTTGTATGCTTGTTTGGGTTCTAAAATGTTATGCATTTGGAAAACTCCTTCTCCCCCCATGGCCCCCCATGAGAGTTCTTCTTTTCAAGTAATTAAAGCTAAGCAGTAGGCAGCAGAGACAGCAAATTGTAAAAGTTCATTGCTGGTTACAAGAAGAATTTGAACCTCCTCCATCTGCCATCAAATTTGAATAAAGAAATAAGGCCTTTCAAAAAGCAGATGGCCTTGTAACCAAAACAAATCTGGATCCTGGCAGACAGGGTGAGGGGAATGTGTGTTGAGGAGTGCTGCACTGGGGTCTGTTGGCAGGTTGCTGGAGTGCTCTGGTCATGAATACCTGTGCTGATGCTTAGAAAGATCTAAAAGGGTCAGTGCCAACAGGATGGAGCCAGGCTCTGCTGGGTGATGCCCAATGCCAGCACAAGGGGCAATGGGTGGAAGCTGAGGCATAGGAAGCTCCATGGAAATACAAGGAGGATTTTTTTTTTCCCCTGGGATGGTGAGAGAACCCTGGAACAGGCTGCCCAGGGGGGTTGTGGAGTGTGGAGTCTCCCTCTCTGGAGATATGCAAAACCTGCCTGGATGTGTTCCTGTGTGATCTGGTCTAGGTGATCTTGCTCTGGCAGGGGGTTGGACTGGATGAACTTTTGAGGTCCTTTCCAGCCCCTGACATTCTGTGATTCTGTTGTGCATGACAGCAATCATCAGAGACCAAAATCAGTAACTTAGGTTCTATCTGCAGGCTCCCAAGGAATGAGCATTATTTCTGGAGCACAGCTTCTCTCTGCCTTTTCTGAAAGGTGCCATCTCCTAATAGGTATATGTGAGCATCCTAGGTACAGTTCATGTTGATAACAAGGGGTTCTGCATGGGAGGGAATTAATCCTAAAGTGGAAGTTGTGGATTAGCATTTCAAAAAGCTCATTCAGAATCAGACTCTGTATTTACAGTTCTGTGTTTATGCACAAGTGTTTGCTCTTATGGCTGCAGCCTAGCAAGATTCTTAAATTAATAGCCCAATTAATAAATAATGGCAGCACTCCATCACTTAAAGCTGTCTAGATGATGGCAAAAAAAAATCTAACCACCCTCCAAGAATCTTACTAGAAGCTTGTTTCTTCTGTGTGTCATCCCTAGGTGAAGTTGTAGCTGGATGACATCATTCAGGACTCCTTCTCTCTGTGAATCTGAGTCATTCAGTCAGCTTCATTATTAGATTCATTGCTTACACTGGATAAGTAAAACTCAGCACTGCTCGCATGTTTGCCACAGATACCATAATCTGTGGCTGAAAACTGAAATTCCTGGGGGCTCTGTGTGTGTGTGTCTCTTCCATGTGGCTCAGAGCAGAGTAGCCCAGCACACTCCAGAAAGCACTTTTATACTGGCTGTTCGCTCAGTATAGCATTGATCCTTTCCTCAGGCAGCAGAAATGATCTCTGGAGTTATTCCAGTATCTTCAGCTAGAGCTGGCAGCCCTTTCCATAGACCATAGTGGGAAAGTCTCTAAGAGAGCTGAGGTTGTTCAGCCTGGAGAAAAGGCAGCTCTGAGGAGACCTTAGAGTGGTCTTCCAGTAGCTGTAGGGGGCTACAAGAAAGCTGGGGAGGGACTTTTTACAAGGGCTTGTAGTGGTAGGATGAAAGGGAATGGATTGAAGTTATTGAGGAGGGGAGATTCAGGGTGGACATTAGGAAGAAATTCTTTCCAGTGAGGATGGTGAAACACTGGAATGGGTTGCCCAGGGAGGCTGTGAATTTCCCTTCCCTGGAGGTGTGTAAGACTGGGTTGGATGGGGCTTTGAGCAAGCTGGGCTAGTGGGGAANTCTTCAGGTGTCAGTTCCAACCCAAACCATCCAGTTAATCTATGAAATACAGCTCAAAAATATAGTAGCTACCTCAGACACATCCTTGTTTATAGTAAGAAAATGTACTTCAGATCCAGGCTTATGTCCATCCTGTGTTTAAAACCAGATTTGCAATCTGAAGAGAAATACTTTGATAACCACACAATTGCTACCTCCTTCCATCCCAAAAGGCAGCAAGATGGTCCTGAGCAGGAAGGTCATTAGTCTGCCACAGACTTTCCTAGGTGAGATTCTCCCTTCTGGCTGAGACAGAAAGCAGGGAGGTGCTCTCTGCAGTCACTTGGGGTGAGTTCTGTGCCCAAAGGGGCAGCACTTGGAACATCTGTTGCATGGCTGGTGGGTATGCAGCTTGGTTTAAGTGAGCCACCCTCCTTCCTCACCACTGTGTTATTAGCACTATTTTTAGTGTTGTTCTGTCTCCTGTGTGGCTGCAGCATCCAAAAATGAAAGCTCTGTGGTAGTCACAGCAAACAGCTTTAAACCTGTCCCCAAGGGAGGGATTACAACTGTCCAATCTAATAACTCACTCTCCTGTTTCTTTAACCAAATGATCTAGACCAGAAGATGTGAGAAGCCTTGAAGTAGTGCTGTGTGTGCATGGAGGCTTCTTCCAGAGCCCATCAATCTCTGTTGTACCCAGGAACCTGAGGACACTAAGAACTCTTGCAGGCTTCACCCTCATGCATATCCAACATGACATCTTATGTAAATCTTGAAGTATGTGAGCTCTTGGGCTTACTAAAATAGGTAAATAGAAGATGTGAATGAGTGTGGGCTTTTCTTCTCAAGCACCACAGCTTCTGTATTGATGTACCTTAAAAATAATTCCTCTTAATGTGTGCCATTCCATTTCACTGACCCACAGACTCAAAGTCAGGTGTCCTGAGCTTGATGAAGGGAGGAGGTCCAGTTTCAAATCCATTCCCTGCCCTGCTCACAGCAGTATCTGAATTGTGGTTTCTCCTCTTGGAGAATTAGAGCTGGGCTGGAGGGTCTGCCTTGATGCTGTACAGTGGGTACAGCCTTTAGCATCAGTAACTGCTGTGTTCCAGGAGCCAGATGTGTCCACTAGCACTGCCTGGGACTAGAGGCCTCTTTGTCTCATCCCTTGTCCAAGTGGGGTGCATACCTCTTAATGCAGAGAACCCTAAGGTAGAGGGGAGCCTCTGTCTTGGAGCTGTTGGTACCCTGGAGCACACCTCATGAGGATTCCCCATGTGCTGAGGGTCCCCTAGTGATGGGAAAGGATTCCATGCGTGTGGATTCCTCACACTCTGCACAGCTCTTGTGTTTGGCAGTTGAAGTTGATGCCTCCTTTTCCTCCTGCTCCTGTTAGCTATGGGCTTGCACACAAGCTAAATGTGATGGCATTTGCAGTGTGCAGAGCTCAGCTCCTTGCAGCAGCTGGAACAGTGTCCCTCCCCTCCACCCTTGTTGAGACCTGGCTGCACAGACCTGAATTCCAGTGCCTTCATCTTCCAGCTCAACCCGGGGCCAGTTCCTGCTATCCTGTCCCACAGCAACAGACTTCGTTGTGTCAAAGGGAACACTTTAAGCTCTGGTTACAATTAATATTTATTTTGCTGAAAGGCCATTTGGAGGGTTCCTAATTTGTGTGTTGCTTTCTGTGTGGCATAGGTACCAAATAATCAAATTTGAAGAGGTCTGAGTGCAGCTTTGAGGCACAGTGTGGCATGAATCTGTACATGTCTATGCTAATTTCTATTCAGTTCTGCCACTTCTCTGTTTTGTAATTTCAATATTGCCTTGGTTTAAATATTTAGTGTTCTTTAAAAGTAATCCTGCTCCTCTTTTGGGCATTGTTGAGCTGATGTGCTGCTTCTTGTAGCAAATCTTGGGTTCTTTGTAGTAAGCAGAAGAGTTACAGCTGTCCAGGTTAGTCATCACTGCTGCAGTGCTGTGTCCTCAGTTGCATCACAAATGCACGTTGGGTTTTGTTGAGGATGAGATAATCAGAAAAGCATTGCCAGGATGTGACAGCTTCAAAAATGTGTGGGCATGGATTAGTGGGCATGGTGGTGTTGGGTTGATGATTGGACTTTGATCTTAGAGGTCTTATTCAACCTTAATGGCTCACAGAATTACAGAATGTCAGGGGCTGGAAGGGACCTCGAAAGCTCATCCAGTCCAACCCCCCTGCCAGAGCAGGATCACCTAGAGCAGATCACCCAGGAAAGCATCCAGGCAGATCTTGAATATCTCCAGAGAGGGAGACTCCACAACCCCCCTGGGCAGCCTGTGCCGGTGTTCTGTCACCCTCCCAGGGAAAAAATTCCTTCTCATGCTTCCATGGAACTTCCTATGCCTCAACTTCCACCCCTTGCCCCTTGTCCTGTCACTGGGCATCACCCAGCAGAGCCTGGCTCCAGCCTCCTGGCATTCACTCTGCACGTATTGATAACCATTGCTGAGGTCACCTCTCAGTCTCCTCCTCTCCCAGCAGCACAGCCCCAGCTCACTCAGGCTCTCCTTGTAACAGATGTTCCATTCCGTTTGTCATCTTTGTGGCTCTGTGCTGGGCTCTCTCAAGCAGGTCTATGTCCCTCTTGAACTGGGAGGCCCAGAACTGGACACAGTACTCCAGATGCAGCCTCACCAGGGCAGAGCAGAGAGGCAGGAGAACTTCTCTTGACCCACAGCCCTTCTACTACACCCCAGAATGGCATTGCCCCTCCTGGCCACAATAGCACCTTGCTGGCTCATGGTCCACCAGGACCCCCACATTCTTTTCTCATTCTATGATTCTATCTCCTTTGGTTTCACTGCTAAAAAAATCAAAGCAAAACTGCTGGTGGCTGTGGGAGCACTGCAGGGTGTGAGGGGAGCTGAGCCCCATAATGCTGCTGCTGGGTGCAGAAGTCAGCCTTGGATGGGATGTGTAGTGCTGGCACAGCTCCACCTTCCAGCTGTGGGCCCTCATCCTTTAGTCATACCCTTGGCATGATGATGCTGAGCAGTGAAGCTTCTGAATTCAGAGCACGTGGAAGCTGAGCTCTGAAAATCTGTCTGTGGTTCTCAGTCAATCAGTGTCCTGCTGTAGACATTGCTGGAAGAAGCTGCCTCATTTCCATGCAGCTCCAGGAGAGTCTTTAGATCACATTTCAGTGCTGGGGTGTTTTTTTGTGGGCAGTGAGAACACGAGGTATAAATCAAAAGTAATTTATTGAGATCTGCTGATAGATTCAGGAAGGAAATTAATTTTGCAGTTCTGTGCTTCTCTTGGACTCTGCTTGCTCAAACTGGTTTATCAGACTTTGAAGCCAACTGCCTCTCTGTAGTCGTTCACACCTCTCAAGGGTGTCTTTGTCAGGTTGTTGATGCAGCCTTGAAAATACCTGTGGAAAAATGGGATTTGAAGAGATCAGGCTTTTAGTCTTGAGATAGAAGTAGTGAAGGGAAAAAGGTAGAAATTCACAGGTGTTTCACAGAGTGGTGAGGCACTGGCACAGGTTGCCCAGGGAGGTTGTGGCTGCTTCCTCCCTGGAGGTGCTCAAGGGCAGGTTGGATGAGGCCTTGAGTGACCTGTGCTAGTGGGAGGTGTCCCTGCCTATGGCAGGGAGTTGGAACTGGATGAGCTTTGAGGTCCCTTCCAACCTTACCATTCTATGATTGGAAGGGACCTCTGGAGATGACTTAGTCCAGCCCCCTGCTAGAGCAGGGTCACTCAGAACAGGTTGCACAGGAATGTGTCCAGACAGGTTTTGTGCAGTCTCTTTCTCTGGAGACTTTCAAATTCTCTGGGCAGCCTGCTCCAATGTTCCAGCAGCTTCACAGTAAAGAATATTCTCCTTCAGTTCAAATGAAACCTCCTGTGTTCTAGTTTGTACCTGTTGCCCCTTGTCCTATTGCTGGGCACCACTGGCCCAGTTCCATCCTATGACCTCTGTGATCAGAATTGAGAAGATTCCTCTCTCAGCCTGCTTATCTCCAGGCTAAAGAGCCTCACATCTTTCAGCCTTTCCTCTTCAGAGAGATGTTCCAGTTCCCTCAGCATCTCTGTGGCCCTTTGTTGGACTCTTACCAGTAGTAGTTCATTTCTCCTGAACTGGAGAGCCCAGACCTGGACCTAGTGCTCCAGATGAGGCCTCACTAGGGCAGAGTAGAAGAGGAGGAGAATCTCCTTCAAGCTGTTTGCCAAACTTTTCTTAATGTGCCCCAGGAGACCATTGGCCTTCTTGGCCACGAGGGGACATTGCTGGCTCATGATGAGCTTGCTCTCCACCAGCATCCCCAGGTCCTTTTGCTCAGAGCAGCTTTCCAGAGAAGTAAGTTCTAGGTTATGTTTAGAGCTTTTTATTTTTTTCCCCTCCCTTTTCCAAAAGGAGCAAATTGAAACCTCTTGAAAATCTCTAACATCAGAAGAGTTAAAGCAACGTGTCTGAGGACCACAGCCCCTGAAGGACTGCATCTCTCCTTTTAATTTCTCTGTAACATGTGAAAGATCTGTGTTAAGGGATCTTTGATGCATCCAAGAGCAGTTAATAGCTGCACAGTAAATAACATGGTGAATTCTTTACACAACATGGTGCTGCTTAGAAATTTTCCATCTGTAATGCTTTGTAAGGGTACCCTTGTAGTAAGCATTCAGGGTAAGCTAAGTTAGGGCTTGGGCAATCAGAGCCTGCATCAGCACAGTCAGGATTCTGCAAGCTCACACTCGGCTTGCAGGAAGCAAACACTGTGGTCAACTCACAGCAACAGATTAGAATTATGCCACATGGATGTGGGAAACAGCTTGGCCATGAGGGAAAGGGTGATAACTTCAGCTGCCTTTGATTTGCCAGAAGTCATTGTGCCCCCTCCTTTAACACTAGCTGTTGGAAGGCTGTAATTAAGTGTTCTCCTTCCTGAAAAGTGGCTGACAGGTAGAAAGCGCAGCCAAAGTGCTGTGTTTTAGGAGGTGTTTGCTGATGCACCAGCATCCCTTGTCAGCACTGCTGATAAGCTCAGAGGCAAACCACCACCACCCAGCATGTCTTTGTGCACAGCTCAGCTCATCTGGCCTGCTCACTGAGCTGCCAAAGTGCTGATTGCCACAGGTTGGCTGCACCGGGTTGGGAAGGGCAGGGTGAGTGGCTGCGGTGGAGGGGGTTTATAATCTACTTCTGAAGTACTTAGCTTGGAATGTTTGTGTCCTGAGAACAGGCACTTTGGCCTGGCAGAAAAGGACTTGGGGGTGCTGGTAGACAGATGTATGAAAATGAGCCAGTGTGTGCTCAGCTGGCCAAGAAGGCCACCAGCATCATAGAATCAGTCAGGATTGGAAGGGACCACAAGGATCATCTAGTTCCAACCCCCCTACCATGGGCAGGGACACCTCACACCAGATCAGGCTGTGCAGAGCCTCATCCAGCCTGGCCTTAAACATCTCCAGGGATGAGGCTTCCACTGCCTCTCTGGGAAACCTATTCCAGGCTCTCTCCACACTCATGGTGAAGAATTTCTTCCTAACATCCAATCTGAATCTACCTGTTTCTAGCTTTACTCCATTCCCCCCAGTCCTATCACTGACAGCCTAAAAAGTCCCTCCCCAGCTTTCTTGTAGGCCCCCTTAAGATACTGAAAGGTCACAATAAGGTCACCTCAGAGCCTTCTCCTTTGCAGACTGAACAGCCCCAACTCAGTTTCTCCTCATAGAAGAGGTGCTCCAGCCCTCTGATCATCCTCGTGGCCCTTCTCTGGACACACTCCAGCACATCCATAGCCCTCCTGTCCCAGGGGCTCCAGAACTGACTGCAGTACTTCAGGTGGGGTCTCACTAGAGCAGAGTAGAGGGGGAGAATCCTCTCCCTCACCCTGCTGCCCACACTTCTGCTGCAGCCCAGGCTCTGGTTGCTCTCTGGGCTGCCAGTGCACACTGCTGGCTCATGTTGAGCTTCTCACCCAGCAGCATCCCCAAGTCCCTCTCCTCAGGGCTGCTCTCCAGCCAGGCACTGCCCAGCCTATATTGGTGCTTGCATCCTGGTCTGAGTCAGCAATAGTGTGGGCAGCAGGACCAGGGACATGATTTTGCCCCTTTACTCAGCACTGGTGAGGCCACACATCAAATACTGGGCTCAGTTCTGGGCCCCTCACTCCAACAAACAGATTGAGGGGCTGGAGCAAATTCAGAAAAGGGCAACAAACCTTGTGAAGGCTCTGGAGAACAGGGATGGTGAAGAGTGCCTAAGGGAATTGGAGTTGCTCAGTTGGAGGAGGAGAAGGCTGAAGGGAGACCTCATTGGTCTCTACAACTTCCTGAAAGGAGGCTGGAGCCAGGTAGGGGTTGGTCTTTTCTCCCTGGTAACAAGTGATAGGATGAGAGGAAATGGCCTCAAGTTGCACCATGGGAGGTTTAGGTTCGAGATTAGGAAAAATTCCTTTGCTGCAAGAGTGGTTCAGGCATTGGAAGAGGCTGCCTGGGGAGATGGAGTCACCATCCCTGGAGATGTTCAATAAATGTGTGGATATGGCACTTCAGGACATAGTTTATTTGCCATGGTGTTCTTAAGCTGAGGACTGGACTCAATCTTAGAGGTCTCTTTCCACCTGAAACAATTCTGTGATTCTATAATTTAGGCTTCTGTTGTACTTTGCCAGCAAAGAGAGTTTTTTTGTTAACCTCAGAAATAACTGGGGATTAACTATGACAAAAAAATGCAAAGCAGCTTTACTTAATACTAATTGAAAAGTGGAAGAAAACATTCAGGATTACAGTATGAAGACCTTTTATATTGTTCAAGTGTTTTAAAAATATTATGGCAACTATTTAATTTTTCCTTAGGAAATCAGAAGTGACTTCTATCCAAAAAGGAGCTCCAAAAGCTCCCAGTGTCCCTTTGCATCCCCTGAGGGATAGCAGAGTATCTTCTGCTCCTTCTCAACAAGCAGTGTGTAGTATTTTTCCATTTTCAGTCCTCCCCCATCTGCATTGAAATATTTAACTGTTAGAGCAGTTGGAGCCCACAAGATGGGGGTATAAGGTATTGGATACACAAGTGAGGAGGAGAATTGCAGAACATTAGAGGTTGGAAGGGACCTCCAGAGATCATGGAGCCCAACCCCCTCTGCCAAAGCAGGGTCACCCAGAACAGGTCACATAGGAACACATCCAGGTGGGTTTGGAAAGTCTCCAGAGAAGGAGACTCCACAACCTCTCTGGGCAGCCTGCTCCAGGGCTCTGTCACCCTCACCGTAGTTTCTTCTCATGTTGTGGTGGAACCTTCTCTGTTCCAGTTTGTAACTGTTACTCCTTGTCTTATTGCTGCTGACTACCAGAAAGACATTGGCCCCAGCCACTTGGCACCCACCCCTCAGATATTTGTAGATATTGATGTGATCCCCTCTCAGCCTTCTCTTCTTCAGGCTAACCAGTCCCAGGGCTTTCAGTCCCTCTCCACAGGAGAGATGCTCAAGTCCCCCAATCATCCTTGTAGCTCTCCATTGGACTCTCCCCAGCAGGTCCCTGTCTCTCCTGAACTGGGAAGCTCAAAGCTGGACACAGTATTCCAGGTGTGGTCTCACCAGGGCAGAGTAGAGGAGGAGAAGAACCTCCCTAAACCTGCTGGCCACACTTTTCCTGATGCAGCCCAGGCTGCCATTGGCTCTCTTGGCCACAAGGGCACATTGCTGGCCCATGCAGAACTTGCTGCCCACCAGCACTCCAAGGTCTTTCTCCATGGAGCTACTTGTCATCAGGGCAGCCCCCAAACTGTACTGGTGCCTTTTGTTGTTCCTCCCCAAATGCAGGACCCTGCACTTGTCCTTATTGGACTTTATGAGGTTTGCTTTCTGCCAGTGAGCTTGCTGAGGGGGTGTGTTGTGTCCTTTGTCTGAAGGCATTTAGGAGAAAGAAGCCCTTCTGCTTAAGGGGGGAAATTAGCACTGTTGAGCTATCTTTGGTGGTGGATGGAGATGCTGAGGTTTCTCTGGTGTGGAGGCTACCCCTGCTACAAGATAGTCCCAGCTGCATGGTGGTGGCATCAGCATGGTACCATCCAGTGGCTGCTACCTGGGATGATAACAATGACCTATCAGACTTTGACAGCTCAGCTTTAGGCTGCAGGGAAACCATGACAGAAGCTTCTGAACCACTTGTCTTCTCATGGTCCACAAGGCAATTTTAACACTGTTCAGAGAGTCAGGAATGGAGAAAGGTGACTTGGTTGCTGTGAGCATCCTGGCACAGAGCATCCTCCTGCTAGCCCCAGACTAAGGACATGCAGGAAATTCAGCACCATGCTAGTACCTGCCTGACCTTTCCCAGACAGTTTATGACATCGATCCCAGGGGTGTGCTGGGTCTGCTCATTTCTCTTGAGAATACAAAGCTGCAGCTGGGGAAGAGGAATGAAGGAGGTGCAAAGGCACAGGAGCTGTGGATGTGATGACAAGAACAGTTCATACTATTATTGTGTGTTACAGTGCAGCTACTAATGGAGTGCTCTGTAGTCATAACACTGCATGTTCCCTGGCAGAGACTGAGAGAAGGAGCAGTGTGAAGAGAAAGCAGACTGTTGGGATGTTTGGTTTCTGTCCAAGGGCCCCAGTAATCGAGGAGAGTGAATAAATAGCAGGAAGATGATCCTGTATAGACTGTTAGTCAAATGGGGCTAAATTGCCTTGTCAAGTGAAGGGAAGCAAATGGAGATGGCAGGATGCTCAGGAGGGCTGTGAACAGCACTTAAAGCAGGAAATAAAGTTGTTTAGAGACTGAAAGGTTGCCCTTTTTGGTTGGTGTGCCAGGTATTTTTGGTGTTGGCTGGTTGGTTTTGTGGTGGTTTGTTTGTTTTAATGACTACTAATTTTTTGTTTTGTTTTAATTTTACCTTTTATACTCCCAGGGTTAAAAGCCTGGATTGCTCTTCCATCCAGCAATGGTGATGATTGTCACTATAGCACTGTGAAGTGTGAGGCAAACAAGAGAACAGTCTGAAGGAAGGAGGATGTTTACTCTGATTAAGAAAATCAGTGAACTGATTGCCATTCAGCTTCCTGAAGCAGAACTGCTAACTTACTTTGTCTTTTCTTTTTTTGTTGTCTTGGTTGTTTGGTTTTTGGTGGGGGGTTTTTTTGTTTGTTTTTTTCCTAAGCCTCAGTTTTAAATGAGTGTATTAAATGGCAGGGAATAATCAGACTTATAGAATATTAGAATTGTTTCAGTTGGAAAAGATTTCTAAGATCAAGTTCAACCATCAACCCAGCACCACTATGGTCATTAAACCATCTCACAAAGTGCCATGCCCACATGTTTCATGAACATCTCCACCACCTCCCTGGGCAGCCTGTTCCAATGCCTGACCACTCTTGCAGCAAATAATTTTTTCTAGTGTCCAGCCTAAACCTCCACTGATGCAGCTTGGGTCCATTTCCTCTCATTCTATCACTTGATACTAGGGAGAAGAGGCCAACCCCTACCTCACTGCAACCTCCTTTCAGCGAGTTGTAGAGAGGAGGTCTGCATCTGCAGACTGCAACCTGCTCTAAGTGAACCTGCTTTAGCAGGGGGGTTGGACTAGATGATCTCCAGAGGTCCCTTCCAACCCCTACCATCCTGTGATTGAGTCTCTGTGCATCCTCCCCTTCTCTGATGGGCCATGGAGAGAACAGAACTGCCTGTTTTTCCACAAACATGCTTCTATCCCTCTTGGCTCTGTGCTAAGTGCCTGCAAGTGGAACTTAGACAGGTGGATTGAGCTGCCCATGCCAGGTTTTGAAATACCTGTGATGCTGTTGGCCATCCCTGGAGATTTTTAAGGGCAGGTTGGATGTGGCTCTGAGCAAC
This sequence comes from Ramphastos sulfuratus, assembly GCA_013399055.1. NCBI lineage: Eukaryota > Metazoa > Chordata > Aves > Piciformes > Ramphastidae > Ramphastos > Ramphastos sulfuratus. The sequence continues at coordinate 29,238 of WBNM01020126.1, forward strand.
CTGCTCTAGTGTGAGATGTCCCTGCCCATGGCAGGGGGAACTGGACGATCTTTGAGGTCTCTTCCAGCCCTCAGTATGTTTGGGTTGGGTTTATTTTCCTTCTCAGGAATGTAGAATCACAGAGTGTATTGGCATGGAAAGGACTTCTGAAGTTCATCATGTCCAGCCCCTCTGCAGTCAGCAGAGGAGCATCTCCAACTAGGTCAGGTTCCTCAGGGACCCATCAAGTTTGACCTTGAATGCCTCTGGGGATGGGGTGTCTACCACATCCCTGGACAACCTCTTCCAGTGCTTTACTACCCTTATTGTAAAGAACTTCTCCTGATGTCCAACCTAAATCTCCCTTGCTCCAGTTTCATACCACTGCTCCTCATCCTGTTGCTACAAGCCCTTCTACACAGTCCTTCCCCAACCTTCCTGCAGATCCCCTTCAGATCTTAAAATGCTGCTGACGTCTCCCTGGAGCCTTCCCTTCTCCAGGCTGAACAACCCCAACTGTCCCCAGCCTGTCTTCCTACAGAAGTTCTCCTTGGCAGCAGAGGAGACTCTCTGGAGGCAGGGGGCAATCAAAGCTGAGAGATTGTCAAGAGGTTGTACAGAGCACCCTGACTTTTAGGAAGATATGACTTATTATTTTTGCTTAGGAGGCCATGTGGACTTGAGAGGGAGTTTGCTGCTTTCCCCTGCATTAGATATGCTGCTGTCTTAATCATGTGTTAGGACTGGTCACAGCTTGTCAGTTCTATGTCGTGTTACAGCATCAGGGCTGTGTGGTACAAGCCTTTCACCCGTGGGACAAGCAGTTTCTGACATGTCTGGAAGAGTCATTGGGCTTGAAGTGGGGCTGAGGGAGAAATGTAATGTTTTGTGAAATGCAGGTGATGGGACTAGTCGATTGAGAAGTGCCTGCTGGCCTTAACCTCTATGAAATAGCAGTTGTTATGCTGAGGGCTCCACTCTGAGGTCTGATTCAATGCCGTGCCCTGCAGAAGGATATGGCACACTTTGGAGCCGTATTCCAGGCTGCCCAGAAAGATGGAATAATTGCCAATTGCACAGATCATAAGAGGCCTTCTGAAGTACTCAGGGAATGCTAAAACAGATGGAGTAAAATGGACCTTGGCTTTTTGTAGCTGCTGAAAGTTTGCCAAGAGGCTTCCCGAAAGGAAACTTCACTCCCCCATTTGTCCCTTCTGCAGTTTTAACTGGTAGATTTATGTTGTCAGAGCCATGTGTCATTTTGGAGGAGCTTATTCGTTGCTGTTCCAGTGTATTTATACATTTGAAAAGGATTTTTTTTTTTTTGAGGTTTCCAAACTGTATTTTGATCAGATGCCAGAAGGTATTACAGAATCACCAAACAAGTCTGGTTGGAAGACATCTCTAAGGATCATCCAGTCCAACCCTTGACTCAGCACTGAAGGGTCAACACTAAGCAGTGTCCTTAAGTGCCAAGTCCACAGGCTGCTTAAACACTTCCAGGTATGGTAACTCCAGCAGTGCCCTGGGCAGACCATTCCAGTGTTTGAGAACCCTCTCTGTGAAGAAATATTTCCTAGCATCCGGCCTGAACCCCCCAGCACAGCTTGGAACCATTTCCTCTGGTCCTGTCACTTGTCACCAAGGAGCAGAGGCTGCCCCCTCCTCACTGCAACCTCCTTCAGGTAGTTGTAGAGAGCAATGAGGTCTCCCCTGAGCCTCCTCTTCTCCAGACTGAACTCCCTCAGCCTCTCCTCATAGCCCAGGTGCTCCAGGCCTTTCTCCAGCCTTGTTGCCCTTGTCTGGACACACCCCAGCACCTCAAAGCCCTTCCTATAGTGAGGGGACCAGAACTGAACACAATACTCAAGATGTGGCCTCACCAGTGCTGAGTACAGGGGCATGATCACCTCTATGTCCCTGCTGCCCACCCTGTTTCTAATACAAGNGAGGTACTTTCCAACCTAAACCATTCTATGATTCTATGTTGAGATGCAACTTCCTGTGTTGTGGTTTACATCCATTGCTTCTTGTCCTATCCCAGGGCACAAGTGAGCTGAGGCTGTCCCTGTTCCTCCCTTCCTGATCCCCATCCCTCAGACATTTGCAGACATTGATCAAATCCCCTCTTACTTAGCCTTCTCCTTTCCAGACTCACCAGCCCTAGGTCTCCCATCCTTTCCTTATCAGGCAATGCTCCAGTCCCTTCAGCATCCTCATAGCCCTCTGCTGGGCTCTCTCCAGTAGATCCCTGTCCCACTTGAACTGGGGAGTCCAGGACTGGGCACACTGACTCATATTTAGTGGACTGTAAGCCAATACCCCCAGGTCCCTCCCCGAGTCGCAGCTTTCCAGCTGCAATACCTGGCTGCTATTTCACTGTAAACCTAACAACTGCAGGGAGCAATAAATTTTCTCTAAAATGCCATATTAGCTGGCAACATTTCATCCTAGCAGTGAAGTGCACATTCATTGCTGTGTCCTTCAAAGTGCAGTAACAAGCAACTTGCCCTCTTGTGACTCCAGCAGTGACCCTGTCAGAAAGCAGGTGAGATGTGTAGGGAAAATATCCATGTTGTCTTAATTTAAAAGCAGAGTGAAGAATCTATCTCATTCAGGTACTACAAGATAACCTAAGTAGCACATGTGTCAAGTGTATTGTTACTTAAAGGATAAATTCATCTTCTGTGCCATACATCAGTTTAGTGCTTTACAAGTGCCAAACCCCAAAGTAAATCTTTTTTGAGGTCATAATTTTATTCACGCTCTTAAAAATCGATCTGCAGTTTGGACTTTAAGTGTGTGCTCTGAAATGATGTCTTCACAAAGACAGTTCAGCTTGCAGCAACGTGGTTAAGGAAGCCCTACTGTGAGTTTGAGAAAGAAGTTGAACCTATCTGCTGAAAATTGCTCTGGGGATTACTGTAAATGCAACGTAAATGTTGTGCAATTCTTGGAGCTGTCAAAGATTCTGATCAGCAGATTGTTTTCATCAAAATCTAATCTACCACACTAAGATTATTGGGGGGGGGGAAAAAAAGCACAATAAAGTCTATGTCATGTGAAACTGTATCCATTCATCCCAGCATTGCTTCTTGTTTCACAGATCTGCAGATTGCATTGGGTTGGAAGGGATCCTCAAAGGTTGTCTTGTCCAACCCCCCNGCATCCTGTTTTGGCTTTTTAGCACTCTCCTTGTGAAGAATGTCCTCCTAATGTCCAACCTAAATCAACCCTGCTCCTAAATCACTAAATGTCATCTGCTCAGTAAGAATATCACATTATTGCTTTGCGGGTAAGATCCTGCCATCCACATGTCTCAAAGTCCAGAGCTCTTATTGGAACTGTTTGGCAAAATTAACATTTGACTCTCTTTTTTGCAGAGCCCCAATAAGGATTCGCACTGAAAAAGGTTCAAAAAGTTAGAACAACTAAAAGGTTTAATTTATTAGAGTGACAGATGAAAAAGGTTTTCTCAGAGAGGGTGGTCAGGGACTGGAATGAGCTGCCCAGGGAGGTGGTGGAGTCACCCACCCTGGATGTGTTTAAGGGTTGTTTGGATGTGGTGTTCAGGGATATGGTTTAAAGGTGAATGTTGTAGAGTAGGGTTCTAGGTTGGCCTTAGTGATCCTGAGGGGCTTTGCCAACCTGGATGTTTCTGTGAGTCTGTGAACAGATTTGGGAGCGTTGTTAAGTGCCCTGACTGCAAGGTGACTAATGTCAGGATTAATAAATTGTAGGTAACAACTAGTGCAGCTGGAAACACAAACCTTTGCCATAGCTTTCCTGTGTAACAGAAATGCAGCAGAAAGTTCAGCTCTATGTTGAAGGTGCAGTTGTTACCAAGAAGGATGTTTCTGTCTTGGGTAGAAGAAAAGAAGCACTAATCTCTTCTGATCTGAGCACTGTGAAGCCCAAGTATTGAGAAGCCTGGCTGTATGGCACAGTGCAAAGGGCTCTGGTGTGTGGACCCAAGTGAATGCTCCAAGCTTGGGGCAGAGCGGCTGGAAAGCTGCTTGGTGGAAAAGGATCTGGGGGTGTTGATCAGTGGCTGGTTGGCCATGAGCCACCAGCTTGCTCAGGTGGGTGGCCAAGGTGGCCACCAGTGTCCTGGCTTGGATCAGTGGCAGTGTGACCAGCAGCACCAGGGCAGTGACTGTGCCCTTCTACTCAGCACACTTTGAGTACTGGATGCAGTTCTGGGGTTCTTGCTCCAAGACAGTGCTGAAGGGCAACAAAGCAGGTGAAGGGTCTGGAGAACAGGGCTGTTGAGGAGCAGCTGAGGGACCTGGGGTTGTTTACTCTGGAGAACAGGAGGCTCTGAGTGGCTCTGTACAGCTCTCTGAAAGGAGGCTGGAGCCATGTGGGTGTTGGTGTCTTCTCCCCAATCACAAGTGATAGGATGAGAGAAAACAGCTTCAAGTTGCCCCAAAGGAGATTTAAGTTGGATATTAAAAGAAAAATTCTTTGCTGCAAGAGTGGTCAGACTTTGGAACAGGCTGTCTGGGGAGGTGGTGGAGTCACCATCCCTGGAGGTGTTTAAAAAACCTGTAGACATGGCCCTTTGGGACAAGGTTTAGTGGGCATGGTGATGTTGTCTTGGTTGGACTCGATGATCCTAGAGGTATTTCCAACCTTAATGATTGCCTGGTTCCATGAAATGGGAATGCATTTACCACTGTTGTCCCATTCTTCCCTGCTTTTGAAAAGCATTGATGGGGGGCACATGGAACATGCTCAGTCTTGCTGGGACACAGACTACATCTGGTCAGCCAAATTCCACACCGAGGTGGAGAGACAAGAGCTCACCATTAGATCTGTTGGTCTTGGAGCTGATCTTGACTTGATTCCTCTGTGCAATCCATTCCTGATAAGACCCAGATGCCAACAATCTGTATTAACTGTGAATGAACTTCTTATCAAAACAGATTGCCCCAGTCTGGGGTGACACAAACAGCCTATGTCTCCTGTTCCAAAAAATGCACTATCTGGCTGATAAAGCTGCTTACTGAAAATGTAAATACTCCTCTAGATTTGAGCAAATAATTGGCCTTAGGAAGGAAAAAAAAGAATACTGTTAGTCCTGAAGGCTATGTTGATTTATTGTCCCAGAGTGCCTGAACTTTTTGAGGGGAAGTTGTTTATGGGGTGGGATACCTTCTCCTGTGGGTACAAGGAAGGTTGCATTATGAAGCTGGTGTGTGCTGTGTGCTTTCAGTCCTCTTGCATTCCAGCAGTGCTAACTTTTATAACCATAAAACATAATTATCCCTAAGACTGATACTGCTGGGGAAGCAGCTCTGAAGCAAAATGCCTGTAATATAGCTGACAGAAGAACTCAGATGGTTTCTCTTCAAATGGCAAGAGAGGTCATGTTCAAAATAAGAATTACATATGAAATGAAGGGGGAAATACATTGGAGCAGAGCCCAGATGCTAAAAGGAAATTGTTGAAGACTATAACCTGGTTTCCTCAATGAGTATTAATTCAATCTGTGTATAGCAGGTATGGTGGTGAGCAATAGTCATCAAGCTAAGAATCAAGAGTCCAATTTTCCTTCACATCTTTCTAGGAAATATAAGCCCTAGTGTTGCATAGCAACAGTTGAAGGTATAGCAATATTTGCACTTGGAAATGTTTAGTGCTTTGGGAAGCATCAGATGGCTGATGAGATAGGGAGTGAGGGAATGGTGTTATTCTCTCTTAGGGCACTGGTTTAAATTCAGTCTTGACTGTAGTGGCTGAAGACCATTAACATCTAAATAACTAGCTAGAGGCCTGCAAGATGAATTATTGGTCTCAGTGTAGTTTTCAGAGCACCCATATTCACATTTCAAATGCTGTTCCTGTAATTGGCAGTGCTGGTGTGCTCTGAAGGCAAAGCAGGTACAAGCGGCTGTGGGGACAGCCACAAGGTGCCCTGCTTCAGAGCAGTCCTGCCTCAGGTGCAGAGCACTCCCTGCTCTGCTCCTAGTGCCAGACAGAGCAGTTTCCACTTTTCCTAGCTTATGACTTCTCTCTAGGCCTGTGTGGTAAACTGAAAAGCACATGGCTTAAGTTTCATAGGATCCTGATACTCTCTTTGCATCTTTGTAGAATCACAGAATGGTTTGAGTTGGAAGGGACCCTAAAGATAATCTTGTTTCAACCCTCCTGCCATGGGCAGGGACAACTCTTGCTAGACCAGGTTGCTCAAAGCCTCATCCAGCCCAGTCTTGAACATTTTCAGGGTATAAGGCATCCACAACTTCTGTGGGCAGCCTGTTCCAGTCTCCCACCACTCTCATGTAAACCCTGAGATGAATGCCCAGCCCTCAAATAAGCCCATTTTGAAAGCCTTAAGACCAACACAGCTGAATAAAAACCCAATTGCAAAAAGGTTTGACCATCCTATTCTCCCCCAAATTCACCTTCCTTGCCTTTTTGAAAACTTTTTTGTCCTAAACCTCTAAATGCCAGCAACCTTCCAGCCTCTTTCTAAAATCTCACAGAGGAAAGGTCAGTGCCACTGCATAACCTGGGACAGGGCAGGTAAAGCAGAGCCAGAGTCTTCATTTTGTGTTAATTGTAAGTGTTTGGGATAAAATTATGCTACCTGGGACTTCCTTGATCTTCTGAGATGCTCCTAAATTACTTTACTTTTAAATGTTTAAGGATCAATTGTGAGTTCCCATCGTAGGTAAGAGTTTCCCAGAAACCTGCAATCTTGCTGGTAACAGATTTCAGGTCTGTGATCATAGATTCATGGACTGATTTGGGTTGGAAGGGACTCTAAAATTCATCCAGTTCCAATCCCCTGCCATGGGGTCACCCAAGGCCTCACCCAACCTAGCCTTGAACACCTCTAGGAAAGGGCAACCTGTTCCAGTGTCTCAGCAGCCTCACAGGAAAGAATTTCTTCCTTATCTCCAGTCTAAATCTTCCTTCTTCCAGCTTCAGTCCTTTCCCTTTCATCCTTGTGCTGGTTTAAGGCTAATTNTGTCACACCTGGAAATAGTAGGTCTGAAAAGCAGGAAAGCCTCAGTAGAAGCAGAAGAGTAACAAGAATTCGGAATGCCCTCAGCCTGATTTGGTGGTGCTGTTCCTAGGTTAGCTGTCTACCACTCAAACTTCAGCAACCTTTTGTGACAACAGCTTGTCAGATGCTTGGTGTGACCTGAGCACATGGTTGTGGCTGGGCTAAGGGATGTCTGTGGTGAAGTAACTGAGTAAAAGGCAGAAAATCTGGCAGCATATGACAGTCATAGGACTAGCTGGTAGACTTTTTTTGTAAACAGTTAGTTTTGCCTTATTTTGCTAGAATATAACATGTATTAAAGGGAGAGTGTGGGGCAGGTGATCTCTGGGGTAAATCCAGCGCAGCTGAGTGTGGAAGGGCTGGAGGATGTCCTCTCCCACATGCAGCTCTCACTGACAGTGCTGACTCTTCCTTTTCTAACTGCCTGAAGTAAGCTTGATAATGAGCTCCATAAGAACATTTCTAATGAGAGAGGGTCAGCTTTAACATCTACTGATCTGCAAGTAATCACTTCAAGTGTTCTGTCACTGACTACAGTTCATTGCTTTAATAAGGGAGACCTCAGGACATAACTGAATTAAATGAGTGGCACATTTACAGGATATCTTAAACCAAAGTTTTTTCCTTTTCCTGTAAATTCTTGAATCTGTAAATTCTTGAATCTTAACATGTTGTTGCTATCTCTTGGTACAAAAAAAAAAAAAAAATTATGTATAACTTTTCTACTTCTGTGGCTTTTCCTGGAGGTGAGAGATCATGCCTGTGCCATTTTTCTGTTAAGGGATTCCAGTATCTGAAGGGGGCCTACAGGAAGGCTGGGGAGAGACTATTTACAAGGTCTTGTAATGACAGGACAAGGGGCAATGGGTTTGAACTGGCAGAGGGGAGATTGAAACTTGATGTTAGGAGGAAGTTGTTTGCAGTGAGGGTGGTGAGACACTGGCACAGGCTGCCCAGGGAGGTTGTGGCTGCTCCCTCCCTGGAGGTGTTCAAGGCCAGGTTGGATGAGGCCTTGAGTGACCTGTGCTAGTGGGAGGTGTCCCTGCCTGCGGCAGGGGGTTGGAACTGGATGATCCTTGAGGTCCCTTCCAACCTTACCATTCTATGACAAGGAAAGATGTTAATTAGGGAGGGCACTCATATAATCAAAGTAAATAAAGGGAAAGAAACCCCTTTGGACACCAGTCAGGAGGCTGATTGATGTGTAATTTGGAATTTTGAAGGTCTTTTGTTGAAAGATGTTTTTAGGGACATGATTTAGTAGTGGTGGGGTTTCAAGCTCAAGATAAGCAGTTAGGCTTGAATCTGAAAGGTCTCTTCCAACCTTAGCAGTTGGTTCTGTGCACCTGAAAACTGTTCACCTTCCTAGAGCTTGCCTTTGTTAGCTGAGCACTGTGTTAGCATGTTGAGAAGCCTGGAGGGTTCTGCCTGCCTGCATGCAAAAGTGAAAGGTAACATCTCAGCCTGGAGAAGAGGAGGCTCAGGGCAGACCTTATTGTTCTCTGTGATTGCTTGAAGGGAGGTCCATGTCCTTCCTGTGAACAGGACACAGTACTCCAGGTGGGGTCTTACCAGAGTGGCAGAATCACCTCTCTTAACCTGCTGCCTAAGAGACATAGAATTGTTTATGTTGGAAAAGACCTTCAAGGTCCTTGAGCCTAACCATTCTCTCTCTCTGCCATTTCTGGTGCTAAACCATGTCCCTCAGCACCACTTTTCTACCTCTTTTCAACACGTCCAGTGATGGGGATTCAACCACCTCCCCAGGGAGCCATATGTATCATTCCACAGCCTACAAGGAGAGACTGAGGGAGCTGGGGTGGTTTAGCCTGGAGAAGAGGAGGCTCAGGGCAGACCTCATTGCTCTCTACAACTACCTGAAGGGAGGTTGTAGCCAGGTGGGGTTGGGCTCTTCTCCCAGGCATTCAGGGACAGAAGAGGAGGACGTGCCTTGATAGGTGATAGGTTGACTTGATGATCTCCAAGGTCTTTTCCAACCTGGTTGATTCTGTGATTCCTTGGCTAAATGTGGGAATGTAACAACAGACTCAGGATGGTTTAGAGGCTGTGCCACCTTGAACATCCTCCCATGAGTTTTCCTTATTTTCTCTAGGCACTGCACAGACAATGTGCTTGTGCTTATGCTTTAACTGCTCCTTTTTCATTGGGTGGATTTAAAATTGTATCTAGCAGGAAAAAAAAAATTTTTTTCTTATCAACAAACTGCTGTTATTTTAAAAATTCCTTTTTTTCTTTCCACCTCATGAGAGTCCAATGACACTTTGTCAAATCCTCTTTCAAGCATTTGATTTTTTTCTTTTTTCCAGGGCTTCTAATATGTTGTGTGGTTTTTATTTGTTGGTTTTTTTCCCCCTTGACTGTAAAATTTCTCAGGGTTCATCTTTTCAAATAAGCTTTTATCTGTCTATTAAATGTGAGGCAAGGCAATTTTCATCTGTGATTTTTGTTTAAGGTGGAAGTGATGCCTAAAAGAGTTTTCTAAAAGGCTGGAAATTATTTCCTATTCAAAGCACATCATATCATGCCTTTCTCTATATCTGCGTTAGACTGATAAACAGATGTCTCTCTGTAAACTCAGCTTAACTTTTAGATATAACTCAACTTTTACATAGAATCATTGAATTGTCAGGCCTGGAAGGGACTTCAAGGATCATCCAGTTCCATCCCTCCTGCCATGGGCAGGGACAACCTCACACTAGATCAGGTTGCTCAGAGCTACATCCAGCCTGGCTTTAAAAACCTCCAGGCATGAGGCTTCCACCACCTTGCTGGGCAACCTGTGCCAGTGTCTCAGCACCCTCATGCTGAAGAACTTATTCCTAACATCCAATCTGAATCTACTCACTTCTAGTCCTGCTCCATTCCCCCCAGCCCTATCACTACCTGACACCCTAAAAAGTCCCTCCCCAGCTTTCTTGTAGCCCCCTTCAGATACTGGAAGGCCACAAGAAGGTCTCCTTGGAGCCTTCTCTTCTCTAGACTGAGCAGCCTCTCTCAATCTGTCTCCACAGCAGAGCAGCTCCAGCCCTCTGATCATCCTCCTGGTCTTTCTCCAGACATGTCCCAGCATGTCCACATCCCTCTTGTCCCAGGGGCTCCAGAACTGGATGCAGTACTCCAGGTGTGATCTCACCAGAGCGGAGCAGAGGGACAGAATCCCCTCCCTTGCCCTGCTGCCCACACTTCTCTTGCTGCAGCCCAGGGCACAGTTGGCTCTCTGGGCTGCAAGTGCACACTGCTGGCTCATGTAAAATGAACTCAAATTTTTTGGTACTTGAGAGGATGATTGATATTTTGTGCCAGTGTAGGTAGCTTTCCTCTCTAGGACCAGTGCTTAAATATGTAACTCTAGTTCTCCTGAGCTTACACAGTGAAAGGCAGATGATATTTCCCCCAAAATGGTTTACTTCTAAAAACCCAAACAAATCCCCTACCCTCCCTCTTTGTACTGCACTGAGCCTAGCTGTGAGCTTTATCATACAAATAATGTTGTTCTTGCTTTCCTTGGATACATCCTAAAAAATAAACAAGTAAAAAGTGCTGATAGCTACCCCTTCTTCCTTGTGCTCGAATTTTCCTATGGTTTAGTCACAGGAAAAGAANGGTCTCCTTGGAGCCTTCTCTTCTCTAGACTGAGCAGCCTCTCTCAATCTGTCTCCACAGCAGAGCAGCTCCAGCCCTCTGATCATCCTCCTGGTCTTTCTCCAGACATGTCCCAGCATGTCCACATCCCTCTTGTCCCAGGGGCTCCAGAACTGGATGCAGTACTCCAGGTGTGATCTCACCAGAGCGGAGCAGAGGGACAGAATCCCCTCCCTTGCCCTGCTGCCCACACTTCTCTTGCTGCAGCCCAGGGCACAGTTGGCTCTCTGGGCTGCAAGTGCACACTGCTGGCTCATGTAAAATGAACTCAAATTTTTTGGTACTTGAGAGGGTGATTGATATTTTGTGCCAGTGTAGGTAGCTTTCCTCTCTAGGACCAGTGCTTAAATATGTAACTCTAGTTCTCCTGAGCTTACACAGTGAAAGGCAGATGATATTTCCCCCAAAATGGTTTACTTCTAAAAACCCAAACAAATCCCCTACCCCTCCCTCTTTGTACTGCACTGAGCCTAGCTGTGAGCTTTATCATACAAATAATGTTGTTCTTGCTTTCCTTGGATACATCCTAAAAAATAAACAAGTAAAAAGTGCTGATAGCTACCCCTTCTTCCTTGTGCTCGAATTTTCCTATGGTTTAGTCACAGGAAAAGAAAGAAGGCAATTTCTTTTGCTTTGAAATAGGTGCTCGTGGTGGCTTTGAAAGGTTCTACATGAAGTGCATATATATTAGATGAGAAGCACACTTAATCTCCTTGCTTATGTAGAAGACTGGTAGAAATGAAGTCCTGCTTGCAGAAAGCTCCTAAGATAAAGTCTGGTTTCCTTGACATCCAATTTCTATTGGTAAACGCCTCAAAACAATAAAAAAGCCTCTCCTGTACCTCCTCCATCTCCCCAAATCCACAATCAAACAACAGTAACAGGATCTTTGTGTAATTTTGTTATCTTTGGTTCATCATTTTTGTTATTTTCATTAAGTTCATGGGGGCCAAAGACTCTGCCAAGCTGCATCCAACGTTCTGGAGCCCAGCACTACAAAAGCAGCAGGATGCTTTGGTCTGCTCTCTTTCCACAGTGAATTTAAGAGTGTGTGGAGCAGAGCAAAGCATTTTTCAATTCCGTACATAAGAAGCTCCATGGAAACATGAGGAGGATTTTTTCCCTGTGAGGCTGACAGAACCCTGGCACAGGCTGCCCAGGGGGGTTGTGGAGTCTCTCTCTCTGGAGATATTCAAGACTTGCCTGGGTGTGTTCCTGTGTGATCTGGTCTAAGTGATCCTGCTCTGGCAGGGGGGTTGGACTGGATGAGCTTTTGAGGTCCCTTCCAGCCCCTGACATTCTGTGAAAATCATGGACTTACAGAATTGCCTCACTTGGAAAAACCCTTTCAGATCGAGTCCAGCTGTGACTTAACACTGCTGTTGCCACAAAACCATGTCCCAAAGTGCCATGTCCATATGTTTGCTGAACACCTCCAGGGATGGTGACTCCACCACCCCCCTGGGCAGCCTGTTCCAGTGCCTGACTGCTCTTGCAGGAAAGAAATTTTTCCTCATGACCAACTTAAGTCTCCCTTAGTGCAACTTGAGGCCATTTCCTCTGGTTCTATCACTTATTACTGAAGGGTAATACCCCTTTTCAGGGGCTTATGAAGAGCAATGAGGTCTCCCCTCAGTGCTGTCTGAAATAGTCTGTACAAAACAGACTGATGAAGCTATTCTAACATATTCTGAGATATTCCTGACTGGGTCCATCTCTTGCTGCTTCATGCCAGTAGATGTTTTCCTCAACTGCTGAAGTGACTGAAGTGCAGAGCAGGGAAAGGCTTTGCATGAGAGGTTTAGGCCCCAAACTGCCCAGGCAGGAGCTCTCAGTTGTGTTTCTCAGCATGGCTCCAGCTGCCTTCTGGAGGCAGTGCCTGGCAGCAGTTCAGTGAGAGCAGCTTGTGGGGTTTGTGTGTTCATGTGTGCATGTGAGGCTGTGGCTGGGAAGGTTTAACCAGGAGTGTGCTGCTAGCAACATGCTTAGGGCTCTTTTCAGTGGTGCCCAGTGATAGGACAAGGGGCACCAGGTACAAAGTAGAGCACAGGAGGTTTTGCTGGAACTTGAGGAGAAAACTCTTTGCTGTGGGGGTACTGCAGCCTTGGGGCAGGCTGCCCAGAGAGGTTGTGGAGTCTCCTGCTGTAGAGACTTTTATAACTCACTGGGTCATATTTCTGTGCAACCTGCTGTAGGTGAACCTGCTTTAGTGAGGGGACTGGGCAAGATGATCTCCAGAGGTCCCTTCCAACTCCCATCCTTCTGTGAGCATCTTCCTCAAAATGAGCTGGCTGATTTCAGCTCTGTTCTCTTTAGAGTTTTGACCTTGCCCTTCTCTAAAAGACCACAAAAAGAGGGAGGATTGAGAAAGGAAACCTGACCTTGAAGTCTATGTGACCCTATAGTTTGTCCCACCAGTTCCTGGAGAAAACCAGTTCTGCTTCCAGGACAGGTTTCCATGAATGCAGATGAAAGAGTGGTATTGATATTTTGGACTTATTGATATTTTTGGGCATTATAAAGAACTTTCAGCAACATGCAAAGTTTTTGAGCACCTTCCAGGGCCCAGTCCTGTTGTCAAACCAGCAGACAGAGCTCTCCTATGTGAGTTGGGGTGACATCATCCCACTGGCAGCAGCTTTATGAGTGCAGCTTGATGGTGTATGGGAGCTAGAAGGTAGAAATCTGAGAAATCCTCAGCATAAATTCCCAAGGCAAGTGGTAGGCAGAGTGTCAAACTGGCTGACTGATGAAAGGAAGTGAGTGGGAGCTTGTTTCCAAACAGCAGTGCTGTGTAAATGGCAGCAGATGAGGGAGGCAGTCAGTGGGAGGATAAAGGGCTGGGAGTGGAAAAAACTGGCAGAGGGAGAGAAATAGAAATGTGCTAAAATTATGTAGAGGAAGGAGCCTCCTGATCTTGAGGAGGTGCTGGGAAGGATTAGCATCAACAGGAGGAGATGGTGGTGAGGGTGGTGGATGTGCCCTTGCAGATCCAGGCATGCTGCAGTTCTCTGGTCTGAATATGCTGACAGTTACAGGCTGTACAAATGATCTTAAAGCTGGTGATATTTATGTTTCCTCTAATCCTGTCTTTCAGCATGATGTTCTCCATCCCTTGGCTCTGGGTCATGACTTTATGCCTTCTTGCTATAGCTTTCCTTCTGGTTGCAGCTGGCATCAGCTGCTTCAGCTGGATTGTCCAGGCTGGTGTGCTCTGCTTAACTTGCTGCTTCAGCTTCCTCTCCTTGGCTGTTTCCTGCTTGGCACAGTGCTTGCTCTCTATGAGCATGACAATACAGATGCTGAATCTGGGCAGACTTTCTGCCTGACCTTATTGGGCTTCAAACCTGAAAAGATAGCCAGAGAAGAAAATTATGGGAGGGGGATATTGTTGCTAAAACAACGTGAAACAACGTGTAAACAGCATCTCAACAGGCAGGACTCATCCCATCCACTGAAGACCAGAGCAGAAGCAGCTGATGTGGTGCAGAAGCTGATGGCTTTGTCATTGCCATGACCTCCACCATCAGTGGCTGCCTTCAGATGAGCTTTGTGCTACCAGATGTCGCAGATAATTAACTGTACACAATGAAATTCTTGGGGGATTCATAGGAGCATCTGTTTTATTTCAGAAAGCTGCAAGGGCAGGAGGGTGTATGGGAATGGCAGAGGGAGATGGTGTTAGAAATAATGATGCAAAATTAATAATTGATATTAATTTTTGTATATAGGCAAAGATTGTTAATAACTATGACAATTGTTTGTTAATGTGAAATCTGGCCAGAAAACTTGTTTGCAATGTTCACAACACACAGTTTGGGTACTTAACACATAGGGAACAGGCAAAACTGGAACACTTTAAGAAACAGCCAGCAAATGCAAGCATTAAAACTGGAAGGAGGTTCTTAGTTTCAATTATAGCTCTTGCCCACCAGGAGACTTGAGAGGCTCCTTTCTGCTACTAAGGCAGAAAGGCACAGTGGAATCTAGTTACAGAATTTCTTAGAGAGAGGCTTTGAATATTTATTTGTGGGGCTACCTGCAGCTTCAGACAGCACTCAAACACTTTCAGGGATTGTTGNCTTTACAGTGAGGGTGGTGAGGCACTGGAACAGGTTGCCCAGGGAGGTTGTGACTGCTTCCTCCCTGGAGGTGTTCAAGGTGAAGTTGGACAAGGCCTTGAGTGACCTGTACTAGTGGGAGGTGTCCCTGCCTATGGCAGGGGGTTGGAACTAGATCTTTGAGGTCCCTTCCAACCTTACCATTCCATGATTTTCATGGGGGGTGGGAGGTAACTCCCAAACCATCACAAGGGCAGAGCACACATTGTGTTACCTGCTCATCTCTTTTTATCAATACAGCTTTTGGACGCAGTGAATCAGAATGGCAGTTAGCTGAGTTTGACCATATTAGGTGAAGCCATAGGCTTGCCTTACCCAAATTTGGGGAAAAACATAGCCCTTGCACAAGGCAGGCATGAGCCAAGTGTGGGGGCAGAGTAGAATCCCCATCCCTGGATTTAAAAAGCCTGTAGATGTGGTGCTGAGGGGTATGGTTCAGTGGTGGACTTGGTAGTGATGGTTGGGCTCAATGATCTGAAAGGGCTTTTCCAACCTAAGCAATTCAATGATTCTGTAAGGTTTTTTCCAATCCCTATCCCTTTCTAAGGTTTCTATAGGACTATAAAAATGTTTGGGCAAATACCCTGCACAGTATTTTCCCAGGGAAGTCTGGACTTTCATTAAAAAAAAAACAAAAAAAAAACCTGTGACAGCTTAATTAGTGAGAGACAATAAATAATATTTTATAATTTTATTTCTTTTAATCCTAGGAAAATTGATTAATTCATAGATTCATAGTATGGTTTGAGTGGGAAGGGAGCTTAAAGCCCACCTAGTTCCAATCCTTCTGCTGCAGGGAGGGCCACCTCCCACTACAGCAGGTCACTCAAGGGTCTCTCCAAGCTGCCTTTGAACAGCTCCAGACAGGGGGCATCCACAACCTCCCTGGGCAACCTGTGCCAGTGTTTCACCACCCTCACCAGCACACACTGGAAAGAACTTCTTCGTAA
>WBNM01020127.1:0-23721 GCA_013399055.1 Ramphastos sulfuratus
TTGGATTTCATGCTTAGAGACATGGTTTAAAAATGAATCTTGTAGAGTTAGGGTCTAGTTTGTACTTGGGGATCCTGAGGGCCTTTGCCAACCTGAGTGTGTCTGTGATGCTAGACCTCCTGTATCTGTAAGTTGCCTACCTTTGCTCCCTCCTTCAGTTTGCTCTGGGATCCCAGTAGCAAATCTATGGTACATGTAGCTACTCCAAAGAGGACCTTACATACATTTTTCCTTAATATAGATTTGTTAAAGCCTTCCAGTGCCAGACATTTCTGCTTGCTGCTGAAATGAGCCATTGCATTTGCTTTCAAGCACACACCAATAATTTGAATAAAATGATCTCCTGTAGACCTTTTTTATCATGATAATGTTTCCCCTTCCTCTCAATTCATTTGTGCAAGATGACATGGGAAGATTTAATTGTTCTTTTACTTTTTTCACTCATCCTCCAAACTGCTTATCCCAAAAATTATATAAATAACCATTCCAGTACCTGAAAGGATCCTACAGAAAGGCTGGGAAGAAACTTTTCATGAGAGGGTCCAGCAACAGGACAAGGGGGACTAGTTTGAAGCTGAGGAAGAGCAGAGTTAGACTGCATCTGAGGAAGAAGTTTTGCAGTATGGAGGTGATGAGACTCTGGAACAGATTTCCTGGGGGAGTTGTGGATGTCTCCTTCCTGGAGGTGTTCAAGGCCAGATTGGATGAAGCCTTGAGCAGCCAGTTGTGGTTGAGAGGTGTCCCTGCCCACAGCAGGGAGGTTGCAGTAGGTGATCTCTCAGGCCTCTTCCAACATAAAAGCCATTCTATGGTTCATTTATCTTCTCTGTGATGCTGCTCTAAAACAAGTCATTTCTCTTCTTAGTTGGAGTGCAGCTACTGAGATTTATGTGCAACTTTGATATTGTAATTGAAATTCTCCTCTGAAGGCTGATTTTCCTGATTAAAAAAATGTCTGTGTTGTGTTCATCTTTGTAAAACCACAAAACCCTTGAACTGCAAGGTCTGCTTTTATGTTGAAAAGTACTTCTTGGAAGTAATTGCTGAAGATTCACCTGTTATTATTGTTAAAAAATGAAGGAAAATGGGAAAAAAACCCTTTTTTAACCTTTTTTTTAAGGGTTAACCCTTCTGGGGGTGGTCTGAACCTGCCCCCAGGTCCTCCTGACTCCTCCCTGGGGGTGGTCTGAACCTGCCCCCAGGTGTAGTGGTGAGCCCACCCCCACTTCCTGCCTATACCCCCTATAAAAACAGAGGAACTTGCTGTTGCTCTCTTTTTTTTTTGCCCTCCCTGCCTGTCAGCCAGCAGCACCCTTGTTCCTGTTGCTCCTGTTTTACCAAGTGGCCATCCTACCACATGATGGACAACCCCTTCTTCAATCTTCCTCCATCCATTGCCATCAATCTGGTTGTGTATATGTATATTTTTTTTTTTTAATAATTTCCCTTCCCTGTACCTTTTTGTAACTCCTCTACCTTAAATAACTTTTTTTTTTTTTATTGTTAAAGTTTTCTTTTAACTTCCAAATTGAAGCAATTTGGGTTCTTTGGGTGTTTTACTCTCTCTACATCTAATTCCTTTCTTTCCAAAAGGGGGGAGAGGGGAAGGCATCTTATCATTGTATTGTTCTTTTAGGCTTTTGGGCTCCAAAGGATGCTATAGAATCATAGAATGGGAAGGTTGGAAGGGACCTCAANACCACCCTCACTCCAAACAACTTCCTCCTAACATCCAGTCTGAATCTTTCTTCTGCCAGTTCAAACCCATTGCCCTTAGTCCTGGCATTGCAAGACCTTGTCAATAGTCCCTCCCCAGCCTTCCTGTAGGCCCCTTTCAGATACTGGAAGGCTACTATAATGTCTCCTGGAAGCCTTCTCTTCTCCAGGTTGCAGAGCCCCAACTCTCTCAGTCTGTCCTCATAGGAGAGCTGCTCCAGCCCTCTGATCATCTTTGCCAGGTGCTAATTTGCTGAGTACTGATTTGATGAAAGAGTAAAAAAGGGGAGGATTCCAGCATGTTTTGCTGCTTTTTGTTTATGATTCTGTCATCCCCAAGCAGCAATTGTCATTAATGTCACCACTCATTTTTCAAGAGCATATAGCAGTGAATCTCTTGCTGGAGGTAACAGCCATTTGCATGCTACCTTTGCAGGGGCAGGTTTGGAGCCAGTTAGCTCATGTCAGTTTGTGGTATTTGCATTGTGCTCCTTCATCATTACTGTCATGCAAGGAGTAAGAGCATGGATTTGTACATGGCACTTCCTGGCTTATGAGAAATCCAAGAACTGGGAGTAGCCAGAGATGACAAAGCAATAGCACAAGCCCTAGGCTGAAGTTCCCTAGGGCAGGTTTTCCACCAGGTTCTGCTCTATGAGGTTTATATTCAGCTAACAAGGTGAATGGAGAAAATCTCCATTCCAGCTAAAGAGCATTTATGTTCACTGTGAGTGAGTTTGACCTCATTGTTTTCACATTTTATGCTGTCCTGTTTTTGCTGGCATAACTTCTTTGCTCTTTGTCATTGCTCTTCTTACTACACTGCTCTGTGTGTGTGTATAAAGAGAAATATTTCCTTCTTCCTCATGGGAACTAGCTCCTTTTACCACCAGGGAGACAATAAAGAGGCAACTAACAGAGTGATAATTTGTTGGGGTGACTTAAAAGCCTAGGGAGGATGAGATATACAAGCACAGCTAATATGCAGCAGGTACAGCTAGCAAAAGAACAGATTCATTGTTCTTGCTTTCTATTGCACTCTGTTACCAATTGCCAGGCATTAAATTCTACCTATCCCAGAAAACCTAACAACATTTGGCATTTCTCAACCTGTTTCTTGTGGCTGGGAAGTATTTATGTGCTAGGAGGTAAACTGCACATGGTTTTGTTAAATCTGTCTGGGTGTATTTAATTTTTTTTTTTTTGGACCATTTTTAAGGTGTTTCTGCTAAAATCACTGAAAGAAGTAATAGCAAAAAGGTCAGGTTGAGTTATTGGCTAAAATACTGACTGATTCTATGATTTTATTTAGTCAATACTTTTAACTAAATCATATTGCAAACTTTATAGCTACTCAGAGAAACAACAGGAGTTTAGAATTGTAGAATCATAGAGTCAGGGTTGGAAGGGACCACAAGGATCAGCCAGTCCCAACACCTCTGCCATGGCCAGGGACACCCTACCCTAGATCAGGCTGCCCACAGCCTCATCCAGCCTGGCCTTAAACACCTCCAGGGATGGGGCCTCAACCACCTCCCTGGGCAACCCCTGCCAGGTTCTCACCACTCTCATGCTGAACAACTTCCTTCTCACTTCCAGGCTAAATCTCCCCACTTCCAGCTTGGCTCCATTCCCCCCAGTCCTGTCACTCCCTGACAGCCTAAAAACTCCCTCCCCAGCTTTTTTGTAGCCCCCTTCAGATCCTGGAAGGCCACAAGAAGGTCACCTGGGAGCCTCCTCTTCTGCAGACTGCACAGCCCCAACTCTTTCAGTCTGTCCTCACAGCAGAGCAGCTCCAGCCCTCTGAGCATCCTCNAAGGCCAGGTTGGAGGAGGCCTTGAGTGACCTGTGCTAGTGGGAGGTGTCCCTGCCTATGGCAGGGGGTTGGAACTAGATGATCCTTGAGGTCCCTTTCAACCTTACCATTCCATGATTCTATGTTGAGCTTCTCCTCCACCAGCACCCCCAAGTCCCTCTCCTCAGGGCTGCTCTCCAGCCAGGCACTGCCCAGCCTGGATTTATGCTTGCCATTGTCTCAACCCAGCTGCAGGACCTTGTGCTTGGTCTTGTTGAACCTTAAACAGCTCCAGGGATGTGGCTTCCACCACTTCCCTGGGCAACCCCACTGATGAGTCATGGTGGGTGGCAAATGTTCTGGTCCTGTTTGATGGGTTATTGTGTAATGCAGTTTCCTCAGGTAAGATATGAGTTTATGATGCCAGGCATTATGAAAAGCAGCAAGCTCATTCTCCTTTGAATAAAGCCTGTGCCTCACAAGCAAGGAGGAAGGGGAGGCTTTGCCTTCAGAGGAAATCGATTTTTCACTTTTACCTTGTAGTACTTTTAGAAAAAAAAAAGGTCTTATTTCCTCATCAGCCATAATTAGATTAAGGGAAATGAATTCAACTTGCATGTGTAAGGCACTGAGTCTGCTTTATGGCTCCTTACAGAAAGGACACAAATGAATTACAGCGGCTGAGCTTGGGAGAGAACTCATTCCACATCAGCTGCTTAGTAACTACCTGTTTTTCCCCTGCAGTCAGTGTTGAGTAATTTATGATAGTTTATCCCCTTGGTGAAAGCAGGATGAATCAGCTCCTGTATTTCCTACTCCTCTCACGTACCAGGAGCGTGTTTGCAAGTTTGTGACATGTTGAGTTACCAGCTGAGCTGCAGAGAGCCCTCTGGCTGATGCTGCTTCATCTCTTGACCCTTTAAATCAGTTCTGCATCCAGGTGAGCTGATGTTTGCTCATTGATCTTCCCCTCAGCTTCCTCCTGCACTACACAAACCTCCTTTTGGAGTTCTTACAGGTAATTATCGATCACACCTTTTCCTCCAAGGTGGTGAATTTAAGGCCCTTTAGGCAAAAAAAACCAAAGTACACTTTATGTGTGGTCAAGACTTAGGAAATGCTATTTGGGTTTGGGGTTTCTGTGGATACTTCATAATGCAGGGCACGGAGCAAGCTTGGCCCTTAGAACATTCTCAAATGGGCTCTGTGTGGTGCAGTGAACTGCAGAGATTTCTGGCTTGGTTTTAATTAGAATCATAGAATGGGAAGGTTGGAAGGGACCTCAAGGATCTAGTTCCAATCCCCTGCCATAGGCAGGGACACCTCCCACTAGCACAGGTCACTCAAGAACTCATCCAACCTGGTCTTGAACACCTCCAGGGAGGTTGTGGAGCACAGAATCACCCAATGTGATCAAAGATCACATTGGGTGATTCTGCACTCCACAACCTCCCTGGGCAACCTGTGCCAGTGTCTCACCACCCTCACTGCAAACAACTTCCTCCTAACATCCACTTTCAGTCTCCCCTCTGACACTTCAAACCCATTNACAGACCAGAAGGCCTTGCTGCCATTCAGCGAGACTTGGACAGGCTGGAAGGTTGGGCAGGGAGAAATTGAATGAAATTCAACAAGGACAAGTGTAGAGCCTTGCACCTGGGAAAGAACAACTCCAGGTATCAGTAGAGGTTGAGGACTGCTTTGATGGAAGGCAGCAAAGGGGGAACTAGGATCTGGGGGTCCTAGTTGATGGGAGGTTGACCATGAGCCAGCAATGTGCTCTTGTGGCCAGGAGGGCCAATGTCATTCGGGGGTGTATTAAAAGGGATGTGGCTAGGAGATTGAGAAAGGTTCTCCTGCCCCTCTACTCTGCCCCAGTGAGGCTGTATCTGGAGTATTGTGTCAAGTTCTGGGTCCTCAGCTCAAGAGAGACATAGAACTGCTTGAGAGAGTCCAGCACAGAGCCACAGAGATGCTGAAGGGAATGGAACAGCTCTGTCCTAACAGAGCCTGAGGGAGCTGGGGCTGTGCTGCTGGGAGAGGAGGAGCCTGAGAGGTGACCTCAGCAATGTGCAGGTGAGTGCCAGGAGGCTGGAGCCAGGCTCTGCTGGGTGATGCCCAGGGACAGCACAAGGGGCACTGGGTGGAAGCTGAGGCAGAGGAAGCTTCATTTAAAGATGAGGAGGAATTTTTTCCCCTGTGAGGATGACAGAGCCCTGGAACAGGCTGCCCAGAGGAGTTGTAGAGTCTCCTTCTCTGGAGAGATTCAAAACCCACCTGGATGCATTCCTGTGTGATCTGCTCTGGCAGGGGGTTGGACTGGATGAGCTTTGGAGGTCCCTTCCAGCCCCTGACACTCTGGGATTTCCCAAGGTTAATGATTTCATCCCTACAAATGTGTTTAAACATTTTAGTGGGAAACAGCAACACACCCTGAGCTGTTTTCCTTTTCAGACACCTGCCTTCTTATGAATGCTTGAGAAAAAATAAGCAGCACAGGAAGAAAATAAAATGTAGAATGAAAATATTTGTTGTAGGAATTGCTTTAGGGCTGTGGTTTAAGGTGAATTTGTAGAACAGGGTTCTAGGTTGGACTTGGGGGGCTGAGAGGCTGCTTTTTTTTTTTTCATGCAAACAATATTCTCAGTCTATCTGCACATCATTTTGAGACATTTTTGTTTGTGATTGTAATAATGAGTGTGGGAAAAAACCTTTGTGTGCACTTCTGTCTTAGCAGCATTGAACATCCAATTTAATAAAATAAATAAGCATGAAATGGTAGGGGTTGGAGGGGTCCTCCAGAGGTCATGAAGTCCAATGATAATTTTGAAAGTGTGTTGCAGTCCCCAAGCAGCCTAATTACAGTGTGTGTGTGTGTGTGTATATATTTCTTCAATTTTAATTAAGACTAAGGCAAGGATGTGCTGTGATATTATTAATAAAATACATTTGCATGAGGACTGAGCCTCTCTCATGTGGACTTGGAGAGAAAAGTTGTTTACCTGATTAAAAAGCCAAGAAATGTACTTGTATTAATCTATCTCCTGCCCCTTGTGAATGTGCATCTTTCATTTCCTCCTCTTCCTTCTCTGCCTATCAGTTTTTAATAAGCATTGGTCATTGTGGCTTAGCAGAATTCAGCATTGTCTGTGTGCACCAGGCAGAAGGCTCAATGTGCTTATTGAATTTGGCATCTGAGAGGGGTTCCAAGGAAGCTGAAGAGCACTGTTAGGATTTCCATGCTTCTGTTCTCTGGATGGCTCTTGCCCAGGGAGGTTGTGGCTGCTCCCTCCCTGGAGATGTTCAAGGCCAGGTTGGATGAGGCCTTGAGTAACCTGTACTAGTGGGAGGTGTCCCTGCCTATGGCAGGGGGTTGGAACTGGATGATCCTTGAGGTCCCTTCCAACCTTACCATTCTATGATTTCTTTTCTCTCCCTGAATGCTGCCTCAAGGCATTAGTGTAAAGTGTATCACTGATTCTGGTGGGTTAGTTTAGAAAGGGCCATGGCATGGTGGATTAGAAGGGCTGTGGTTAGTAGGTTGAGAGAGGTTCTCCTTGCCCCTTTACTCTGCCCTGCTGAGGCCACATCTGGAGTACTGTGTCCAGTTTTGGGCCCTCCAGTGCAAGAGGGACACAGAACTGCTTGGGACAGTCCAGCGCAGAGCCACAGAGATGCTGAAGGGAGTGGAAGAGTTCTGTTAGGAGGAGAGCCTGAGGGAGCTGGGGCTGTGCTGCTGGGAGAGGAGGAGCCTGAGAGGTGACCTAAGCAATGGTGATAAAGATGTGCAGGGTGAGTGCCAGGAGGCTGGAGCCAGGCTCTGCTGGGTGATGCCCAATGACAGCACAAGGGGCACTGGGTGGAAGCTGAGGCATAGGAAGGTTCATTTAAAGATGAGGAGGATTTTTTTCCCCTGTGAGGATGACAGAGCCCTGGAACAGGCTGCCCAGAGGGATTGTGGAGTCTCCCTCTCTGGAGAGATTCAAAACCCACCTGGATGCATTCCTGTGTGATCTGCTCTGGGTGCTCCTGCTCTGGCAGGGGGGTTGGACTGGATGAGCTTTGGAGGTCCCTTCCAGCCTCTGCCATTCTGTGATTCTTGCAGTGGGAGGCCCAAAACCTAACAGTAATTGAGGAGTGGCCTCACCAGTGCCAAGCAGAGGGGGACAATCACATCCCCAGTGCTGCCTGCACTACTCCTGATCCAAACCAGGATGCCACCAGAGCACCCTGCTAGCTCCCATTCCGCTGGCCAGTGTTTTTTTGCACCCCTTTGTGTAGCCTACATATGTGCTCAGATTTTATGCATGAAAACAACCCATTCTGTAATTCTCTTCTCCTCAGCAATTCCAAGTGTGTTTTCTTTCCTAGGTGAGTATTCAAATGACTTGAGTACCCCTCTGCCAACCCAATTTTGCTGCAGCATGGCTGCAAGCCGCTCACCTTGTGAACTCCAACTGATTCAGTTGCCTGTGGGAGACAATATTCACAGCAGGAGTGGTTCAATAGATCCAGTTTATAGCAAGATGAAATAGACTATTTATGTTCCTTCAAAGATGGACTGCTTCACTCTGGGCTATGTCTAAGCTCTCCTTACATTTTATATGTTGAAATGGGAACAAATTTTATATTGAACAAATCTCACCTACGCTTTTTCCATTTTTCCCCCCCCTGCTCCTACACAGAACCTTTTGTTTTTCCATGGTATTTTTTTGTTGTTGTTGTTTGTTCTTTTTTTCCCCAGGTATTTTTAGTCAACATTACAGCAGAATGATTGTTCAGTAAATAACAGGGTTTGTCAGTTTATGCTGCCCTTCTTTTATGTTCACGCACACATAAAGATTCTGCGCTAGGCTATCTCACATTTTCCAAAAGCCATGGTCCAGTAAGGTTGATTGCTCAGCCCTGATGAATCCATCTCAGTTGGAGTCTAAAATTTTAATAGAGTGATTCACAGTGCTCTCAGGATGAAACTAAGGAGTGCAGAACAGTTCTCATGGCACAAAATCTTCATCGGGCATCTTTTAAATGTGTTTTAAAAGGGCTTCTCCATAGTCTGCTGCAGCATTCCTCTCAGTTTCAGAGAATCACAGAGAACAGCTGGTTGGAGGAGACCTCAGAAATCAACCAGTGCAACCTTCCAGCCAGGGTCAATACTAAACCATGTCCCTAAATGTTTTCAAGAAACTAACAAGTGCAGAACAGTTCTTGTGGCACAAAATCTTCATCAGGCATCTTTTAGACATGTTTTAAAAGGGCTTCTCCATAGTCTGCTGCAGCATTCCTCTCAGTTTCAGAGAACCACAGAAAACAGCTGGTTGGAAGAGACCTTACAGATCATCCAGTCCAACCTTACAGCCAGGGTCAATACTAAACCATGTCCCTAAATGTTTCCAAGCATTTAGACCCCTACTCAACAAGGCATTTAGAAAGCGGAGAGTTCCGTCAACCCCAACTTGTAGCACTGCTTCCAGCTCCCCTCTAAATGTCCCTTCTGTGACAACAGCTACTCTTAATAACCATGAAAAGAATATTTAGACTGTAAGAAACAATATCTATTGCCTTCATGCATGTGGTGCCTTGCTTCTGTTCATGCTTCAAGAGGTATGCAATGGCTCCCAAGGGGAAAAGCAGAATTTGTACCTGGTCCATCTAACTTTAAATATACTTTAAATATTCTTTAACTGACTTTAAATATTATTTAACTAACCTTAATTAGCCTTTAACTCTAAATAGCCTTTGACTCAGATGAAATAGCCTTTGACTCACCTGAACTGTCCTTTGACTCACCTGAAATAGCCTTTGACTCACTTTTAATGTTAGTTAAACTTTCCCTGCTGTCTTGAAGGTTAAGACTTCAGTCTTCCTTCCCCTTCTGCATTTTGTTGTTTGTTGTTTTTTTTAAGCAGTTGTTGGGCTGGGGTCTAGTATGCCAGGTATTAGCCTGAAGCAGAATGTTATGCCTGAGTTGAAAATACATGGAGAAATCCAAGTGGAGTTGTCTCACAGAATATAATATGCAAAGCAGAGGTGTTGTTGTAGATGGTGACAGTCTTCTTAAGGTGAGCTTACAGTCAGACAGCTTCTACTTATCTATTTTGGGGCTGCTCTATGCCCTTCCCTGAAAGAGCAGGTCAAAAAGGTGCAGCACAGGGCTGTCCTCTCTACGTTTCCAGTTATCTTTCAAGTCCTTGTCCTCGTTGGACAGGTCAGAGTAGATGATCTTTGAGGTTGTTTTCAACCGAAGCCATTCTGTGATTCCATCAAAGGGTTCACTTCTCTTGCTTAGATCTGTCAGGCTTACTGTGGGAGGTTTTAGCTAGGCTCTTAGTTTAGGGAAGGATTGTGATTATATTTACTGATTGTACATAAGTATTTTCAGCCTCTGGCTCATGCAGGAAGGACAGTCAATTTTATCACAGTATCAGCAAGGTTGGAAGAGACCTCAAAGATCATCAAGTCCAACCCATTACCACAGACNTCGGTAATTGGGCAAATAATGAACAGATTTAAAATGTGAGATTATTTACAGAGTCAGGGAATTATTTTGGTTGGAAAAGACCTCTAAGATCATTGATTGATTCTGACCTAAAGATTCCTGTAGCTTCAAAATACTGAGAGAAATGATTGCAGAAAATTATTTTGCTAATGAATGCACTTTGTGC
The DNA here is from genome assembly GCA_013399055.1 of Ramphastos sulfuratus. Classification (NCBI taxonomy): domain Eukaryota; kingdom Metazoa; phylum Chordata; class Aves; order Piciformes; family Ramphastidae; genus Ramphastos; species Ramphastos sulfuratus. The sequence goes on from WBNM01020127.1 coordinate 10,177, forward strand.
AGTACTTCTGATGATTTTTCTATTAACTGAAGTCCATTATCTGATCCAAATCCACATACTCTGGGGGTCAAGTAATTCTAACTAGCCCATGCAAAGTGAGGCTGGGGGAATCATGTCCTTTCATAACTTTGCAGTGCACTAATTTTAAAGCTCTGGAGGACTCGATCATTCATGTCATTGGTAAGGAGGAAAAAAAAATTAAAAGAAAACAAAACTTTATTTCTGAGGGTGCTTAAGACATGGCTCAAAAAGCCCCTTTTTGCTGGTCCAAAAGCTCTCACTGCTATCTGATCACAGCTAAAGGATTATCAGCAGGGAAAAGCAATTATTTCAGTCATACTCTTCTTAAGCCAGTGTGCTTATACCAGAAAATGGATGGCTGGAGGCATCTGGCACTATTTCTGGTTGTTTGTTTAGGGAAATGTGGAAGCAAACTGGCAAAGGAATCGGGATGAGTTCTATCTCCACTCTCACAGTGTGAGGCATTCAAGCAGCTTGTGGACATGGTGCTTAGGGACATCGTTTAGCATTGCCCCTTCAGTGCTGGGATCGAGGGTTGGGCTGGATGATCTTCAAAGTCTCTTCCAACCAGACATAGTCTGTGGTTGTGTGAAGGATCTGAGCATGTCTGGTAAAGCTGGCACTCCTCCTGCCCCTGCTAGAGTGTTTGTTGCATTGCAATTGCAGCTGTGTAGCTCTGTCCATCTAATGAATTCAAGATAGTCTGGAGATATGAACAGACTGTGCCTTGCAATCTGTCTGGGAGAAAGAACGGGTGGTGCTTATCTTAAATTTCAAAAGATAAAGAGCAGAACAGGAGTCCAGCTTCTTCAAACTGCCGAGTGCCTAGCTTTTATTTAATTTAATTAAAGTTTGGCAGTTGAATATTACTGATTGCTGCAAAGAAAGTTCTTATTAGACTTTGTGAGGTTTTCTTGGTCCTCCTTTCTAAGAATCCTTTCCAGATGAGCTCAACAACCATGAGGCTGGTGCTATTTATTAAAAAAAAAAAAAAAAAAAAAAGAGAGAGAGAATAATATATAATAGCTTTGAACATAGAAAAATATTTCAGTTCAGAAACAGTAGAAATGGAGGAAAACAAGGAAAAAAAGTATAATATGGATATAAGAATTCTGGATTCCAATTAAGACAAGTTTGCAATTAATAAGCCAACATATTGGAGCACAAGAGAGTTCTATGCATATTAGCTGGCATGTTTGGTTGCAACTTACTTAGTGCGCAACTTAGTGCGCAACTTACTTAGTGCGCAACTTACTTAGTGCGCAACTTAGTGCGCAACTTACTTAGTGCGCAACTTGGTGCGCAACTTACTTAGTGCGCATCTTAGTGCGCAACTTAGTGCGCAACTTACTTAGTGCGCAACTTAGTGCGCAACTTAGTGCGCAACTTACTTAGTGCGCAACTTACTTAGTGCGCAACTTACTTAGTGCGCAACTTACTTAGTGCGCATCTTAGACTAGGAGGAATTTGTCCATCTCTATCAAATCACACTTTGACAGGGCATAGAAATTATTGCTGTTTACGTCACTGTATCATAAAAGCCCACACTAACATTAAGATCCCTAATTGCTCAGTGTTACCTTTTGATAATTAATTAAAACTTTTATCTCTCAGGACATTTTTTGTCCAAGTTGGACAATGTGGAGTGTTCTTTTCTGAGGGTCAGTTTGCCATCTTAACGTGCAGAACACAACAGAGTTTTAGCACCTGTAGATCTGAGCTCACTGCGCCTTGGAGCTACACACATCTTCAGGACTCCCTGTATAGCTCTGAGGAATGTAGATTTCTTTTTTATTCATTATTTTTTTCATCTTCTCCTTCCTATAACTTTCTTTTGCAAAAGCTCAGATTGCTTGCCACACATTTCTGTGACCTGCCCCTTCTCCCAAGCACTGTGCTGTGGATTGGTGGGCTAAACTCAATCCACTAACTTCAAAATACACTGGAAAGAGAAGGTGAAAGGGCCAATTTTACACACATTAATCCCAGGCTTGCTATTAGCTTTAAATGTTCTTCACTGTTTGTTTTGTCATTTTGTATTCATGAGTTGGTTATTCTTTCTGTTGTTCCAGGATAAATATTCATGCTCACAGTATTGCTAAATGGAACAGAGCTTTTAGCTGCCCTAAGACAATGTTTTCACAGCCATTCCATTAGCTTTCTAAATCTTCCATATTTAAAGCTAATAATGCTTATTTACATTCCAAATGAGTCACTAATTTGATAATGCTTGGTAACAAAAGTTGCACTATATGATAATCATGTTTATCTTATGTTAGCAAATAGAGAACATCAGTAGGAAAGCCCAAAGGATGCCTATTAAAATCCTTTCCTGTGCTGCCTGTAGTGAGGATTTCTCCCATTAAAAACAAGAATCTTTGTGTCACTGTGAAGCTGTTGTGGGGCTTCTCCTTTTGGTGCATTCATTTTTAATGATTTCAAGTAGTCGTAGGCAGCTTTAAAGGCCTTTTGAGAAATCTCTTCTTTATATACTCTTCTTTATATATCTGTTCTTTATATACCGAGTTCTGTTTACAGTTCTGAAGAGGCAAACACAGAGGAACGCAACAAACTCTATGTTTGAGGGTGGCAGAGCACTGCAGCAGGCTGCCCAGAGTCTCCTTCTCTGGAGACTTTCAAAACTTGCCTGTGCAGCCTGCCCTATGTGACCCTGCTTTGGCAGGGAACTTGGACTAGATGATCTCTAGAGGTGTCGGGGAGGGGTAATTAGGTACTGCGAGACGATATTATAAAAATATTAATATATATAATTTATCAATATCAAACAATCGGAACTCGCACCACCCCCTACCACCATTTAATAATAACAATAGTAACAGGCTCTTAGCAACGTTATGGAAACAATATACAGGTNCAGACTTGCAGAAAGAGTTGGGGAAGCAGCCCTCTGTCTTTCTCTAAGCTTTTAGAAGGCAACTGTGAGCAGAGAAGCTTCAGCATTTTGCTCTTTCAGCCCTGCCACTGTGTGAGTGCTCTGAAATATTTACCGGCCAGACCTCTCACTCTCTTTTCCAAACCATTTTTAACATTGATGGGGGGGAAAAAAAACTGCTGCAGCCTAGCACAGAACCATGTATGTGACAGCTGGAATGTTTAGTCATGCAGATAAGCATGGGTGTTTCTTCCCAAATGCTTTCTGTGAATGCACTGCTGAGCAGAGTTCTATTTCTGCAGCAAGTTACACTCCTCACCCATAAGCCACTCTTGACCTCAGAGTCTAATTGAATGCCCACAGCTTGAGGAACTTTTGAAACTCTTGCAGTCCCTACTGAATTTCATCAAGAATCTGTCCCAGCTGTGGACCCAATAATGCCTTTGTTTTCTTTAATTAGTCAGTCCAACATCTTATTACACCTTACATTTGCAGCTAATACCCACCCAGCCTTTCTCAAGGACCATATTAGTTGCAAGTTGCACTGCTGGGGCTAAATGTTATAGCTGCTCCCACAGCTGTGTGGTTGCCTGATAAAACCCAAGTAAAATAACTTGCTGCTTTGACATTTCAAATGCTTGGGATCTGGAACAGCAGCAATTAGGTAACAATTATGGCTACTGCCATAAGCATCAGGTAGGTGCTGGAACACTTAATTGGCTATGATCTCCGAGCTGTTATTCAGATGGTTCCATTTCCACCTGCAGAAACACAGTGTTTTGTCTCCCACTACAGCCAGAAGCTACCAGATCCAAAAATCATTTTTCACTGGAATACCAACATTGCTCAGATGTACATTTCTTGAGTACAAAAAGGGTACTGGCTGTGCCTGGCAGGTTTTCTGTGCCAGGTCAGAATCTCTACCTACTTAATCATGCATCTGAAGGGAAATTGACTGCTTCCCCAGAGACAAACACAGCATTGTGTCCCTGCATCCAAGCTCCAGTTTTAGAACTTGATTATTGCTCCTGGAAACTGAATAAAACCCAAAATTAACAGATTCCCATTGTGCTTAATAGAAGCCAACATGCATCCGATTGCCAGCAGCCAATTGTCTGTTTTGCTGGAACTTTGCTCGTTGTTATTTTACATCCTCCCATCTTCATGGCACCAGTAAATTGCTTTACTGTGGCTGCAGGCTGAACTTCTGATCCTGTCATTTCTCCTCCTCTACCCATCCTCACTTGCCAGTCACTGGCCAGATAATGTGTAGAATGTGTGGTGATGGGGAAGTGTCTTTTCCACAAGTGCCAGCCTGAAATCTCTGGCTGGCTGTCTCCCTGCAGAAAGGATTTTGGTGAGGCTCTGCTCATCCACCCACCAGTGTGTCATGTCATTCACTTACATTTGTACTGCACAAACTGCTTCCAAGAAGGTTATGAGGAGAGGCTGAGGGAGCTGGGGGTGTGCAGCCTGCAGAAGAGGAGGCTCAGGGCAGACCTCATTGCTCTCTACAGCTCCCTGAAGGGAGGTTGCAGACAGGTAGAGTTGGGCTTTTCTCCCAGGCAACCAGCAACAGAACAAGTCTCAAGCTGTGCCAGAGGAGGTCTAGGCTGGATGTTAGGAGGAAGTTGTTGCCAGAGAGAGTGATTGGCAGTGGAATGGGCTGCCCAGGAAGGTGGTGGAGTTGCCATCCCTGGAGGTGTTGAAGCAAAGCCTGGATGGGGCACTTAGTGCCATGGTCTGGTTGATTGCCTAGGGCTGGGTGCTAGGTTGGGCTGGCTGAGCTTGGAGCTCTCTTCCAACCTGCTTGATTCAATGATTCTAAAGTAAGACCTGTCTGAATGATATGCAGTGTAAATATGAGCATCCTACTGTGTGCTTTTGGTGATAGGGGACTGGGCTAGGGGTTTGGGGCTTTTATGTGTTCTACATGGAGTCTATGTCATTTTTTTGTCCCCCATTAGCCTGGAAACTCACTGCAGTGATGGTCTTCATAGTAATTTCAGCAGGCCAAAAGGATGAAGAGAGCAGATAAGAGCTATCAAAAAGCCAAGATCTGTTTAAATGCAAAGGCTCTTGGTAACTTGACGGCCTGTCCCCATAAAGGAAGTTCTCCAGCCCTCTGATCATCTTCATGGCCTCTTCTGGACCCTCTCCAACAGTTTGATGTCCTCATGTTGGAGCCCTGAGAACTGGGTGCAGCGTTCCAGGTGGGGTCTCACAAGAGCAGAGTCGAAGAGGAACTCACTCTTTTTAAGCTGTAGTCTTGACATTTGCTGAGCTCTGTACAGGGCTCTGATCCCTGTACAAGAGAGCTTTTAGATTCAGGTTCTAGTGAAGACACTGTCAGCTTAGTTCATTAGTTACAGGTATAAAAATCCATACTGTGGACGAGCCATATTTTTATCTTCTTTTTTTTCCCTTTCCTCAAAAACCAGGATTAAAACCAACATGGATTGTGGGGGCATCTCTTTTTTTTTTTTTTTTTACCTTTCCCTTCCCATTCCTTCTGGAAAGAGAAAGGAGGAAAAAAAAGAAAAACTAATGTTTCAACTTTCCAGCTGCTGTTTTATACTGTGGTATTTTCTGTTAGATTGCCTCAGCCATGTCAAATGCTGTGAAGCTACATGATGTAATTATGTGACTTGCATTGAGTTATCTCAACGTGACACACCAGGCAGGCAACCTGCTTTAAAAGCCACACTTTGCTGGAAACTGCAGATAGTGTTCTGAGAGTAGCAAGCAGTTAGTAGTGCCTGCCCTAGGTAATGACATGGGGCTTGACATTCTTGGGTATATTTAGTATTGATTTGGTGGATGGGTTGGTGAATGTTGCTGATAACAGGAAATTAGGTAGACGAAGGAAAAACCTCACAGAACAGCAAGATTTCCCCAAAGGATCAAGTCAAATAAGGTGGTGATAACATAATGGTGATAATATGCTGATAAAAATGAAATGTACAAACTTAATACTTTAATGTAGGAGGTAGATAATCTCTTCCAACAGGGCTTAACTTCCTAATACATCAGTGGGTGCAGAATTGAACAAGGCTGCTGAGGTGAAGGTGTATCTAAATTTCCCCACGGATCACGTTCCTGTTCCTGCTGAAGTTGATGAATCCATCAATGATGTCTGACCAAAAAATCAAAATATTGCAAACCAAAACTCTTTACTGCACATCAAGCCCCACCCTGTCTCTAAGAAGCTTCTCAATTTGTATTTTCCCAGCTCCAATTGGTATGATTTTGCTGTGTGGTTTCATGTCACTTCCTTCCATGCCATCAGCATTATCCTCAGCAAGGCTTGCAGCTCTCCTATGAGGACAGGCTGAGAGAGTTGGGGCTCTGCAGCCTCGAGAAGAGAAGGTTTCCAGGAGACCTTAGAGTAACCTTCCAGTATCTGAAGGGGGCCTACAGGAAGGCTGAGGAGGGACTATTGACAAAGTCTTGTAATGCCAGGACAAAGGACAATGGGTTTGAAGTGGCAGAGAGAAGATTCAGACTGGTTGTTAGGAGGAAGTTGTTTGCAGTGAGGGTGGTGAGGCACTGGCACAGGTTGCCCAGGGAGGTTGTGGAGCACAGAATCACCCAACATAATCAAAGATCACATTGGGTGACTCTGTGCTCCACAACCTCCCTGGAGGTGTTCAGGACCAGGCTGGATGAGGCCTTGAGTGACCTGTACTAGTGGGAGGTGTCCCTGCCTATGGCAGGGGGTTGGAACTGGATGATCCTTGAGGTCTCTTCCAACCTTACCATTCTATGATTCTATCATTGCTACTCTGGAAAGCAGAAGTAATGAGCTCAGACAAGAGGAACAGTAGGAGAAATGAATAAAAATTTATGACCTACAGTCTGCTAACTATGCTGTCACCTTCAACATCCATGCAGAATTTCTTCTCTGAGAAATACTCTCTTCCTAATATCTTCTATCTCATCCTGATGGGGATAAAAAAAAAAAGCATCCTGCCCCCATTCCTTTTGTTTTGTCATAAATTGCTGATGAAAAGATATTTGTTATCTCTCTATTCTCAGTAAGAGAACAGAACAGACAAAGAAGGGATGGTTTGTCACACAGCTGCAGTAGCCTCCTTAAAAACCCCTGAGCCACAGTAAGTGTTTACACCCACTCTTAAATGTCATCTTACCATTGTCAGTCTTTCTCCTGGCCCCAGTTTCCTGTTGAAGATCTGTTTCAGCTGACTGTTTCTTTCATTTCTTTTTGTGTTCCAGCTATGAGCACTCAAGCAGCTCCAGCTGTGTCAGTTTATTAGTTTCCAAGAGTAGGTGGAGAAGGACATCACTCTCACACTGAAGCTTAGACCCTCTGCTTCCTGCCCTGCCTCCCAGACAATGGCAGGAAAGAGTACAAAAGGAGTAGCAGAAGGAATATCCTCGTGGTGTGAAGTAAGTCCCCTCCCTTTTATTTTGAAGCATCAAATGACATTGATGCTAGGGTGCATGAATGGAGACAGAGGTTTTCAACACAGATAGCAAAATTTGTTTAGGAAACTAATCAAGGGCTTCTCTGGTCTGTTAGAACTTTTAAAAGGTGTTTTCATTGTGTCTTTAAATACATTTTCACCAGTATAAAAGGTTTAATCCAGGATGATTTACTTCAAACAAACTTCAAACTAGCCTTCCAACTATCTTGCACAAACTTCCATGAACTTTTGCACAAAAACCCTCTTCCAGGTTTTGTATTTAGTTACTTTTCTGGTTTCTGCTTGGGGAAAAAAAGGAAGAGAAAAGGGAAAAAGAGAAAGGGAGGGGATTCTGCCCCTTTACTCTGCTCTCCNTCACTCATTTAAGGTCCAGCCTATCCCTAACCTTGACAATCATTTATGTGCCTGCTGATCCCTATCAGGGATTTGCAAATCAAGTACCTATGGACTCTTCTGGGGCTAGGCTGAGGGAGCTGGGATTGTTGACACTAAAGAAGAGAACCTTCCAGGGGAACCTTAGAGATGCCTTCATTGGATCCTACAAGAAGGCTGCAGAGGGACTTTTTGTAAGAGTGTCTAGGAATAGGGCAAGAGGGAATGGTTTGAAGCTGAGAGAGAGCAGGCTTAGGCTGGATCTTAGGAAGAAGTCCTTCAGTATGAGGGTTGTGAGATTCTGGAATAGATTGCCCAAGGGGGTTGTTGATGCCTCCTCCCTGGGGCTGTTGAAGGACAGGTTGGATAAGGCCTTGAGCAGCCAATTTTAGTTGTAGAAGTGTCCCAGCCCATGGCAGGGAGGTTGGAGTAGGTGACCTGTGAGGGTCCCTTCCAACCTGAGCCATTCTGTGTTTAGTTCTACCAATGTTTTTGTGTTGGCCATTAACACAAGTGATTTGCTACAGAAGAATGGAGGTGTATTGTACTTCCTTCTCTGTCTGAAGGAAAGAAATCAATCAGAACTTGTGCTGTCCATATCCTGTTAGCAAGGATGAGAACATCACTGGTGCTAACATAATTAGTAGGTTCAAAAATATTACCATAATCATTTTGTTTGCTGTTTGGAATGAACTGAGACAAAATGGAATAAAAGAGTTAGTTGAATTTCATCTGATCTTCTTTTAGTAGAAAATGAGAAAAATCAATGTAAGGAAGGCACAGAAATTGAAAGTGTTGAAAGATAAATGAAAGTATTTCACCCAGCAGTGAATATACCATGATAAAAAAAAAAAAATCCAATGTAGACATAAAATAAAAGGTTAGAGAGAGACATCTGTAAGGTGCAAAATAACCTGGAGCAAAGAAGAAGTAGGAAGATTAAATATTATATTCAGGTAAGTGTAAAAAACACCTGATAAGAAATATAAAGGTGAAGAATAAAAAGAAATGTGCTGGAGGTTAGGATAAATAAAATATGTTTTAAGTGCCTAACAGAACAAGATGATGTTGAAGGAGGGCTGTAAGGCACTGAAAGAAAAATAGCTCAGAAATGCCTTTCATGAGAAACATGGATGGTAAAATACTACATAACAGCACCACGGACTAATAGCTTAAAAAACTCAAGCTTGGGTTTAGCACTGAAGGTGTGCAATTAAAAATGCTCCTGCTTTGCTTTGTAAGTGCCTGTGTTCTTCCAGCTGGTAGGAGATTGTTTTGAAAGGAAGTGTTCCAATCTTTGGATTCACCCATTCAGCAGAATGAGCTTCCCAAGCAGGAAGAGCTGGCAGGCAGTGAGAGTGATTGAGGTGATGTGGCCGGGAAGTAGTTCCCTTTGCCTTAGCGTTTGTGGTGAGTGATTAGAATCAGATGGAAGACGAAATAATTGCTGAATCAACTAAGATGTAATCATCTCCTTATTTGCAGAACAATTTGTAGAGGTTAAAGGGGTTGATGCCTTGCATCTGTGTTGTGGAGGCAGGGAATTAATGTGGCTGAGGTAGGAATTATAAAAATAGGTTTGTTTTTTTTATTTTCCTGAAAGCCCTGTCCCCCAAAACTCTACACAAAACTAGTTTAGATTTATTTACAGGTTCTAATTCGATTGGGAATTCTTCTACAGGATGTTATGGACAAATTTAGAGGTTTAGGAAGTCAGGGAATGGAAAGGTCTAAGCTACAAACACAGGTTCAATCAGGCTGAGCAGAAAATTAAGGGCACAGCAGCAGGCTTTACTCATGGATGTGAGATAGGTATTGGGTGATGATCCCTTGCAGGGTTTCTCTGCTGCTCAGCTGCTTTCTGGCACTGCAAGCAATATCCAATAGTCTGGATCCGTGCAGCAGAAGCCAAGGTGGAAAAGCTGCCAGAGTCAGAAGTGTCTCAAAACACTTCCACAAGGCAGGGATTTGTGGAAGCGATGCTACCTGGGCAGCAGCAGGGCAGAGCCAAACTGCTCGAGTCTGCCCAGTGCTGAATAGCAACCAGGAAGTTGGCTGCTGTATGGTCCCAGAGTAGCCAGGTCTGGGTGCTGCCAGCAGCTTGGTAAGGACCCCAGGACTTGCCAAGCTTGCAGGTTTGCACAGAACGGTGCACAAGTGGGGAGAGGCATCCAAAGGCAGGGACAGTGCAAAAGTGAGAGCCATGTGAAAAGGTAGGAGCTGTCCAAGAGTGAGGATGATCCAAAACAGGAGCTCTGTCAAGGCAGGAACTCTTCTAAGGCAGGCACCTGGCACCTTCTCCCTTGCTCTATTTATGCTTTTCTAGACAAAGTGTCCATTTGTCAATTTATACCCAGCCAACCACCAGCCTGATTTCCAGCATGAGCTGCCACACGACTCAGCACACCTGTGGGGAAAGGCCTTTGGCTGTTCCCCCTTCAAGCCGGCAGGGCAGGGAAGCAGTTTCCATGCCACCTACTCCCCATTCAAACCTGCAGGGGAGGGCAGAAGGAAGGAATTTGGAGTGCTCCAGAACAATCCAACTGTGTTTTAAAGTTCAGCTGCTTTGTTTTGCTATGAAAGGGATTAGAACTGTGAGATAGATACCACTCTTGCAGCTGTGATATGGAACCAAGAGACTAGCTTTGTATCTTTAACTCCTCCAGCTTCTTTGTAAGCACAACTCTGCATTAGCAAGCAGTATATACACCTAAGACACTGAAATGCATGGGGCATAATGAATGTGCTGCCCAGGGAGGTGGTGGAGCCACTGTCCCTGGAGGTGTTTAAAAGCTGTGTGGATGTGGTGCTGAGGGATGTGGTTTAGTGACAGTGGCTTAGCAGCAGTGATGGGATAGTGAGCTCCAGGCAAGCTGTTGGACTTGATAAACTCAGAGGTCTCTTTCAACCTCAACAGTTCTGTGATGGTTTGGTTGTAGCCAGGTGGGGTTAGGCTCTTCTGCCAGGCACGCAGCAACAGAAGGAGGGGACACAGTCTCAAGCTGTGCCAGGGGAGGTCTAGGCTGGTTGTTAGGAGGAAGTTCTTCACAAAGAGAGTGATTGGCATTGGAATGGGCTGCCCAGGGAGGCGGTAGAGTCACCATCATTGGAGGTGTTGAAGCAAAGCCTGGATGGGGCACTTAGTGCCATGGTCTGGTTGGCTGGCTAAGGCTGGGTGCTAGGTTGGGCTGGGTGAGCTTGGAGCTCTCTTCCAACTTGCTTGATTCTATGATTCTGTTCCATGAAAATTTTTAATCCCAAATAAGATTTTTTTTTTTTTTGCCTGATTTATTCCCAAGGAAGTCTTTCAGCACACAGAATCCTACTGTTGTGACTTTTCTACAATGGATTGAAACACGTATCTGAAACCCTTCTGCTAAACTCCAGGTACTCCTTGCTATTGCTCCATCAACCAATCCTATTAAACAAAAGATAAAAGCTTCCATGTTGGAGCTGACATTTTCTGTATCTGATTACAGAGATGTTGGTCCCTAAGTGGGAGTGGAGCAGCAGTGCTGTGTTTTTCTAACATGGAAGTGTAGGGTGGAGTGTAAGCAGCTTGAGACACACACAGCAGATGTGATCAGCAGCTATGCTGATGGGAGCTGTGTGATCTAACAAAAGGCACAAGCAACTCTTTGATATCACTTGAAATATCCCAGCCTGGCAGAGCTGCCTTGCTGATCACTGGTCCAGAACTTTGCTGTTCTGACAAGTTCGCAAGGTTTTGCCACTGGAGAATTCACTCTAGGAAAGACCTTCACTGGAAAACTGGAACTTGGAACCAGGGTATTATGGCTAAATAATGGGTAAATACTTGCTCCTACTTAGCCAAATATATTAATATGTAATCTGGCCTTGTTTAACTCATTCATGTTGGAAGACTGATATATGGTTTAATGACCATGGTGGTCTTAGGTTGATGGTTGGACTCAATGATCTTGAGATCTTCTCCAACTGAAACTATTTCCTCTCACTCTATCACCTGCTACTAGAGAGAAGAGACCAACCCTCACCTCACTGCAACCTCCCTTCAGGCAGTTGTAGAGAGCAAAGAGGTCTCCCCTCAGCCTCCTCTTCTCCAGACTAAACAGTTCCCTAGAGCTGTTTTCCAAACTCTTCACCGACTTTCTTGTTTTCTGAACATGCTCCAGCAATTCAGTGTCTTGCAGTGAAGGGCCAAAACCTGAACACGTGAGGTGCAGCCTCTCTGGTGCTGAGCACAGGGGCATGATCCCTTCTCTACTCCTGGCCACGCTACTGATGGAGACCAACCAGGATGCTGTTTGTCCTCCTTCTCAATGCCTGAAGAAAGTGTCTTGTGCTTCTAGTAATGCTGCAGGTCCATTGTTGGCAGCAGAGCAAAGCTTGATCTTCATCAATCCAACAATACCAAAGCAACCACACTGCTTTGGACACACAATTCAGGCCTTTAAAATTCCAAGACTCCAGATTTAGTTTTAAATCCTTTCCATTGTCACAGGGGCAGAGTCTCCTTGCAGCTTCCAAATCACAGAAGGACTAACGATGCAGTAAACAACCTTGATTCTCACTCTCATTCTCTCCCTTTCTTTGTACAACCTTTTAATGACTGTCATTGCTTTAGCATCAAGAGGTTGTGTGATCTAATTAGGGCAAATTGAATAAGACTGCTTTTATGCTAAAGTGTGAGGAAGTTAATTGAAATCAATCCATGCTCAGTGAAAATGCTGGAGACATGGCTGATAATTTAAAGCAATTAAAAGATGTTGTCCTGAAGGAAGGCAGAAACATTAAGCCTAAGAAGCCTGTTAAAGAAAACTACCTAAAATATTTAAATTGTATTATTCAGCTAAGATGGACCAGGGATAGCAGAAGCAGTTAGAAATTGTAAAAGCATCAAACCAGCCACATGCATTCTTCTTTGAGATGTCTCAAGGCATTTGGATTTCTTGGTAATGTAACAGATCTTTTTAAAAAAAGCCTATTTTTGGCATTTTGGGAACAAAGGTGCACTAATGATGCAAGCAACATACTTGCAAACCTCCAATTCTCATTTCTGGGCCATTCTGTGTTAAGAAAATAGTGAGCATTGAATTGAAATTCAAATGTGTGTTCTGAATACATTTTAAATTATGTGTTTATATGATGCAAAACATGGGCTTGGGTAGATGTGAATGCTAAAATCCAGTCTTTTGGCTTTATCAAATTCCTAGACATAGCAGTGTAAAGAAGATGGTGATTTTCCCCCCTCTCAAGTCCCCATATGCATCACAATGCAGCTCTGCAATTTGCTGAAGGGATGAGAATTTAGAGGTTCACAGTTCTGCAGCATCTTCATTTAGAAATTTCTTCTAGGACAAAAAAAATACAAGATGTAAGGTCAAGAATTACAAAATCACACAATGCTAAGGGTTTAAAGGGACCTCAAGAGATTGTTGAGTCCAACTGCCCTGCCAGATCACAGCAGAACACAGCCAGGCAAGTTTGGAATGTCTCCAGAGGACACTACACAACCTCTCTCTGAGCAATATGCTCCAGGTCTCTGTCACCTTCACAGTGAAAAAAGCTTTGCCTTGTGTTCACCTGGAGCTTCCTCTCCTCCAACTTGCCCCCAGTGTCCCTTGTCCTATCCTTGGCCATCCCTGAGCAGAGCCTGGCTGCATCCTCCTGACGCTGCCCTGCACATCTTTAGCACAGCAAAGCAGGCAGCCCTCAGGCTCCTCTGCACTGAGCTGCTGCTCCCTCAGCTTGGCCTCACAGGCAGATGTTCCACTGCCTGCAGCAGCTTTGTGGCTCTGTGCTGGACTCTTTCAAGCAAAGTTCCCTGTC
>WBNM01020128.1:0-23479 GCA_013399055.1 Ramphastos sulfuratus
CAATCTTAATGAACTTATCACAGAGGGAAGCCTAAGCCAGGAGAGCAGATGATGGTGTGAAAAATCACATGGCCAGAAATTATGTGTGGGTCCAATCATCTCACTGAATGAATAGCATTTGCGAGATATACTGTGCCACCCAAAAAAACAAAACAAAACAAAACAAAAAAACACACAAAAAACCACCTCTGCGATATTCTGTTGTGGTCTTTTAAGTTTTATATTAATTTATTTGTCTAGCTGACACGTTGTGAAACTAAATCTTGTCTGTCTTGTACATGTAAATCAACAAACATAAAATCACCTTTGCTGCCCTGAGACAGCAGCTGCTCAGAAGGTGTGGTGCAAGTACATCCTGGGTGGTCTGCCTGAATGCCCAGGGATGTGTATTGGAGAAGTGTGAGATGGAGGGGTGAAGGGCGAAAGCCTACTGATGGCACCGGACCCTGGCAGACACAAGGACTCTCAGAAAGTATGACAAAGACAAGATCGTTGTAAAGGACTTGCCTGCCGAGTCAGCTCTGCCCACTGATAGCACATCTGGCAGTCACTTGTGCATTAATGTGACTAGGTTGGCCAGGGGAAGCTGCAAAAAATAGAATAAAAGATTATACCAGCTTTAGTAAGTGAGAGAGTGAGTGAGTGGGAGAAAACATCACTACGGACATTCAACCTGGAAACTGAAGCCCATGAACCCTCTCTCCACGACCACCACCACCAACAACCATGTTGTGACCTAAGTTGTCACAACAACTGCTGTAAGAAGAAAAGAACTCTTGGAGAAGAGAGAACTCCACTGAGAAAGTGCACATGCTGGAAGCTGCTCAGAGAAGAAAGAATCATCAAGGATGCTCTCTCTCCTTCCCCTTCTCCAGACGATAACAGCACAAGCCAAGAATAGATCCAGCAGCACCCTTTCTAGGACCTCCTCCAGCCAAAGAAAGCATATTCAGGGGAGGGGTGGGATATGGTAATATAGTTCCTTTTCTGCTCTTCTCCTGTCTTTCTTCATTTGTTTCTCTCTCTTTCCGTGTTTTGTTCACTCTCTCCTTTAATAGTCTCGCTTTTGATATTTGGTCCTGCTTGTGCCTTAATTCCACAACACGGGAATATATAAGGACAAATTTCTCTCCTCTGGATGGAGACATTTTTAGTCTCTCTCCTCTGTAAAAGTGTAAAAGTCTCTCTTGTAAAAGTGTAAAATACATGCATTTTACACATATAACAGCTGTTGCAACAGTATTTTTTTTATCATCAGTAAGGAAAGATAAAATTACACTTAAACCAAAACTGTCAGCAACATACTGAATAATTATCAGCTTTACCATAATCAGAATATTGTTATGTTATAAAGTGTTCCTAGTCCTAGGAACATCATAACCACTAAACCTGAGTACTTCACTCAGGAGTCAGGAGAAGCAAGAGTGTAACAGCATATATTGCCAATTTTCATCATGTCAGACAATGAAGAATGATTTAGATAAATAAATACTATTTGCTTTGCATTAAAGGAATTTCTTTATTCCTTCCTTCAACTTTATCTGTATATAGATTTTAAAATGCAAATTATAGTAAAAATTTCATGCATATGTAAATTAAAGTATAGAGACATTTTTTTCCAGTCATCTCATTTCCTGAGCAGAATAAGGATTTCAATTACTGTTCAAGTATTAGAGTTTTTAAGTTATGTTTTTAAATCAGAAACTTCCTCTTGACAAGTACCTTTCAGATATTTGTAAACATCGATAAGATTCCCTCTTAGTTGTCTCAGGCTTGTAGTTATTTGGCCCTGGCTGGGGGCCAAATGGCAATCAAAACTGCTCTATCACTCTACTTTCTAGATGGGCAGGGGAGAGAATAAAATATAGCAAAAGTCAGTTATAAGATAGAAGCACTTTAATAGTAAGCACAAGTGATAGACCATGAGGAAGCAAAAGCATAGAGAGATGTTAATTTCTGCTTCCCATCAGCAGGATGATGATTGGTCTCGGGAAGCAGAGCTCTCTACACATAATGATTCCTGTGGAGGACAGACACCATGGGTGAAGTTCCCCACATTTCCTTCTTTCACTTTGTTCTTATATCTGAGCTGACATCATATGGCATGGAATATCCTTTGGCCAGTTTGGGTCAGCTGGCTCAGCTATGTCATCTCAGACTCTCAGAGCACGGAGATCCTGGAAAAGCACAGCCTGGGTGCTTGGCTTAGCAGTAGCCAAAACACTGCTGTGTTATCAACACCTAGATACAGCACTGCAAAGCACAGCACTAGAAAGATACTTCGAGGAGAATTAACCCCATCTCAGCCCATATCCAGGGCTAAACAGTCCCAGGCATCTCACCCTTTCCAGTACTTCCTTGTGTCTCTTGAATTGGGGAGCCTAGAACTGGATACCGTACTCCAGATGTGGCCTCATTAGGTCAGAACAGAAGGGAGGAGAACCCCCCTCGACCTGCTAGACACACTCAAGGCACTCCAGGACACCATGAGCCTTTTGTCCATGATGACTCATTACTGGCTCATGACTAACTTGGAATCCACCAGGAATCCCACGTTTTTCTCCACAGAGCTTGTTTCCAACAGGTCAACCCCCAACCTGTACTGATGCATGAGGATATTTCTCCCCAGGTGCAGAACTCCACACTTGGCCTTGTTGAACTGTATTTTCCCCTCTGCCCAACTCTCCTGCCTGTCTAGGTCTCAATGAATGGCAGTACAGCCTTCTACTGTCAGTCACTCCTCTCCATTTTGTGTCATCAGCAAGCTTGCTGAGAGTGCACTTTGTCCCTTTATCCAGATCATCCATGATGATGTTGAACAAGACCGAACTCAATACTAATCCCCAGAGGAAACTACTAGCTATAGACCTCTAACTAGATTCTGCACCACTGGCACAATCCCTTGAGCTCTATCATTCAAGCCAGTTCTCAATTCACCTCACTCTCCAATCATCTAACCCACACTTCCCAAGCATACCTATGAGGATGTTAGGGGAGAAAATGTTGGAGAGCAGAACACCTCTCCTTGATGGATCCTCCACCACTTGTGTGAAAAAGTTATCATCAATGTACTTCAGAAGCTTCTTGGACTGCGTGTGCATAGCTGTGTTGCCTTAATCAGGGTAACTAAAGTCCCATGTGAGAACCAGGGCCTGTGATTGTGAGGCAATGACAACTGGAAATACTTATCTTACTAAATTATTGCTTTATGGGATATTTGTCAGTTCGCTAAGTCCACAGACACATGTCCCCTTGCAGGTGAAAAGCAAAAAAAAAAAAAAAACAAACTACAAAAACCCCAAGAGCAAAGCAACCAGGTATCTGTGTACAATGAGAAGTAGCACAAATCACAGGACCACAGAATGTTAGTGTAAGAAGGAAGAGTTGGTATGTGTTTGATCAGAAGTTATAACAGGTCGATAGTCACTAGGTTACTGAAAGATAAGACCTGGGGAAAACAGGGCTTGCAAGTACGCACATAAGCAGTAGGGAAAGGTGTTACATAACAGATTCCAAAATAAAGGAGGAGCTCCATTCTCCTTTGTTCAGCCTCCTGGGATACATAACAGAATTCTGAACTGAGAGCCTAGGTAGCTGGGTTGGAGCAGCACCAGTCTTACCAGCATGGCAGTGTGGTTCTCGGTGGGGATGCCTACCTTAAAAAGATAAGTGTCTGCCAGCTCCGCGATCTACGCATCTCAAGAGTTTTGCTGGTTAGTCAGCTAGGGTGAGTATAGCCTGCTCTTTGACCAATAGAGTTACTCGGCATTCTTTGTCATATCTTACTCAGCTTTGTAGTTTCCAGTATACCTTTCTCTCTATGATTTTAGTATTTGAGCTATAATAACGTGTTGAAACTGTAGCCAGAGGGGAGTGCTTCCTGGGCACCCCAAAGAACCCACTGGAACAGTTAGGGTTTGGAAGGGACCTCTAGAGATCAGAGTTCAATCCCCTGCAAAGCAGGACCACTTAGGGCAGATCACACAGGAATGCATCCAGGAGGGTTTTAAAGATTTTTGTATAAGGAGACTACATAACCTCTCTGGGCAGCCTGTTTTGGTGCTTCAGGACTCTCACAGTAAAAAGGTTTTTTCTCATGTTGAAATGGAATTTCCTGTGATTGTCCCTCATGCTGTCACTGGGTATCACTGAAAAGAGACTGTCTCCATCCTCTTGACAGCCACTCTTCAGATATTTGCAGGTATTGATATGGGCCCCTCTCAGCCTTCTCTTCTCCAAACTAAACAGCCCTAGGTAAGGGCTGATGCTCCAGTCCCCTAATTATCCTCATAGCCTTCTGTTGGGCTCTCACATTTCCCTCTTCTTCTTGAGCTGTCTTGTATTCTTCATACTATAGGCAGGCATGGGTAATCTTTCTAAATCTTTCTCTCAGAATGGCATAGCCTAACCTTTCACACTTCTATTGGTGCTAAAAGTCCTTTGAATTGCAGAAAGGAATGGGGTGCTGAGTGTTTACCAGACGCATAGATTGTTTTTCTCATTTACTTTTGTAATGGCCATTACATTTGTTTGCATCTGATTTGAAGACCACTACACAGTGTTTTTAGGTTTTACCATAACAGACCTCCATTTAGCTGGAAATAAATACAGGTTTTCATCACGTTAGTTCTGGTTCAAGCAATATGATTCACACATGCCTTCTATAGTTCTTTCACTTGAGTTAGTCTGAAACAGTCTAATTGGACACTTGTCTGAACCAGCACATAATAGAACTGCATAGCACAAAAACACTCTGCCAGACATCCTTGTTTTTAAAAACATTCTGTAATCAAGTAAAAATATCACATCTTCAAATAAAAGGGCACAAGAGAAGTGTGTTCAAAATGGTAGAGAAAACCAGACATGAAATATTCTCAGAAAGGTATATAGCTCCTTCATGTCCAGGTTTTGCCAGTCTCTGCTATGATTCAACTGTCATCACATTCTTAAGAAATTGGTAAAATCTGTGACACTCAGTGCACAGTGACATTTTTGTCTTCCCGAGACTATGCATTTACTTTGGACATAAATAAAATGTACATAGTTAGAAGCAGAAATTGCAGTGTCAAACTAGTTCTGAGAAGTTTCTCCAAGAATACACAATATCAGTGCTAAATATAGAAAAATAGAAAGCACACTTTATTGCACATGGGAACTTTGTGGTCATCACAGCAATCCTTTTTTTTCAAGCACATGAAATAAAAAACCTTGCAATTAAATGGCAGAGAACCGTGTGACTGGAAATTGTATAGTTCTGGTGATGTTAACAGCATGTTACCAACTGCAGCTCCAGCTCATGCCATTCACCTGACAATCCCTTATGCACTCTGATAACAAATGAATAGAGCTGATTAGGGCGAGGAGTTTAAATGTTTGTTTATCCTCAATGCTAATATTATGTTTCACACAAGAAACAAACTATTAGCCAAAAAGGACATATTTCTGGTTCTTCTTCTTTACAGTATTTTACCTCCGTAGAAAATAATTACAGTTGGCAGCAGAGAACAAGCATGAGATCTGAACTAAAGGATGTGGGTGAATTTTAACTATATCATTACATATAAATATATAACAGTATAATTATTATATCCATAGCTATTTTGGTTTTGTCAGTCACAAAAACAGATCTGCATCCAGCAAACATAAACCAGACTGTATTTTGTGGAACTCCCTGGCAATTCAGCTGTAAGCAAAATTTCCATTTGCTACTGCGTGAGTCCTGGGCTCTGTTTGGCAGAGCAGGTGGTGACCGTGGCATGTCTATAGGGACCATCTCAGCTGCAGGCATGCTTGAAAGACTGAGTCTTAGAAACACAGCATAGTACTGCTCAAAGCACAACACTTCATATAAGGTCATCAACTTTACTGCCAAAGATACTGATTTCACAGTTGCTACTAGCCTGTGGAGAATTCAAATGCTATATTCCAGCCATAAGTGAGTAAATAATTTTCTGAGTGCTGCTTGTGCTATGTTAAATTGCATTCCAGATTTTTGTTTTGAAGTGGAATTCAAGATCAGTAAAACACATAAACACACACTAAACAGGCTAAAATGATATGAAATACTTTGATCAAATCTCTTTCATATTTTTAAGTCTACAGAAAAATACACACTATGCAGCATATTCATAAACTGAGAATGCATAAATTACAATTACTGAAAATAAAACTTTCCTTTATTATTTCTAACTCTAGGGGGGAAAAATAACAAAAGCATTTGTTGGATCAATTTTCAGTGCAAACAGAAAATAAAGAATACAATCTCTTTCTTCTACCCAAATTTTAAAATAGTGTCACATATTTGAGGTGAACAAAGTCTGTATGTATTAACTTCAGTAGCATCTGTAGCTCTTTATTTCCCCTGTTTTCTTAAAGTTCCAGGATGCAGAATTGTATGTGAAAATCTGTGTAGCCAATTGTGTTCTGCAGCTTATGTCTCATATTCAAACATAAGTTGTCGAGTTGGTTTGTAGCTTCTTACAGTTTACACACCAAAACTTCCAATGTAAAGTCTAGGACTGTGAAATTGAAGGAATGCTTCAAACAGCTTCAGTCACTATTACGCCTTTCTCCTTCAGTCATCCACTATATCCAAACCCCACGATTACTGCATTTCCCCACCCCAAAACCGCTTTGACTTCAGATATAAACCAGCAACAACAAAAATGTATATTAATGACTACATTTCCATGTAAGCAATCTTACTATTCCACCCTGCAACTTCACACCAGTTACTGATCTATCAAAAGAAAGCCAGCATCTAATACGAACTTATACAAGGAATGATTTTCATACAATATAAATAGTTTTTGGAAAAGATAGTAAAGTTTACAAAGAAGAAATGTAGAACAATATGATTATGACTTTTTTCTACCAAGATATATCACGTGTCTAAATAAGAGGAAGAATCAATTTAGATACTGTGCCAAATCAATTAAAAAAAACCAAAATCATGGATAATGTCATAGCTAACCCTCAGTTTTCTAAGGACTCTGATCCCTTCTCTGTTCTGTTAAAGTTATGAAGATTTCACATGCAATACATCTAGTAAATGAAATGTATTTTACTTAACCAAAATTGAGAGAAAATACAAACTAGAAGCTTTTGAAGACATACACTAGTTCATGACCCCTCAAGTCCTTCACTTCAGCTTTCAATTTCTATTTCATTATAACATATTAAATTTCTCCAAGGTGTTTGTAGGCAATATAAAAAAAAGTGTCAACTCAAACCACCTCACTTTTCTCATGTGCCTTGAGGGCAAGCACTTAAGTACTTGCCAAACTAATCTATGAACTCTGGACCTCTGGCCAGTCGCGAACTTTTTATTGAAGGTGTTGATTTTCACACAGCTGTCCTCAATTCGTGTGTTCTTATAACAGGATTGAGTTAAAGTGACTAAAACAACTTTTAAAATGCTCCAATAAATTGTAAGCATGTAAATCTTGTGACATATTGTTGCCAAATATGCATATATTTATATACACACAGAATTATACATTTGAAATAACAAAAAATAACAAAATAACAAAAAGAAGCCCCTAAGACAGTGCTTGGCAGAAATTTCTGTTGCTCCCTAACACAGAAATCAAAAATATCAAGTCACAATGTTACCCAACAACAAGTAGAAAACCATTCAGTGCTCTACTTAGGAAACTGCTCACTCTCCTGTATCTGAACGCAAGGAAAATGATGCACTTTTTGCTTGCTTGCTTGCTTGCAAAAGGGATAAAAAGCAGTGCTCAAATAAACACAATTTCCATCTCCCAGATCATGAGGAAAGGCTATCATAGACCTCTCCTCACATCTGACAGTCTGATTACACTTTCAAAGGTGAGAGCTCAGTAGCTGTCTGTTAGACAATACGCTTTATTTACTCTGTCCCAATTATCAAAAATCTTTGAGTTTTCCCAGGAGAAGCACAAGTTTAGGACTAGTAGGCTACATCTGCCCCTTCCCATGGTTTCACTGGTGACCTCCCACAGGAAAAGGCAGCACCAGTGGCCAGCCAGGGTGTGTCTGCTGCTGATAATTTGTAAAATGTGCTCTCATTGACAAGCCAACACCCTTGCTCAGACACAAAACCATCTCCATTGCTGGAAGCACTGGACATGGAAAAGGTACCAAAAGGAGTAGTAATGGCAGACACTGCCATTTTTACTTTCAATGTATTTATTCATATAAGTGATAATAATTTCTTACCGTTAAATCCACAGCACAGGAGTTTTGAGGCACATGTGATGTTAAGATGTTCATCTGTTGCCAGTTTAAGAAGTTAATTTGCTAGAGAAATGATGTTACATGGCCTAAATTTGCTTTAGAGAAATGTGCTGGTGAGCTTTAGCAGCAAGTTGTTAACTGATGACATGAGTAAACAGCATAACAAAGGAATTAACTGCAACAACAGGTAGGAGTATGATTCTAGTTTCTCTTTGGAACAATGAGGATATATTTTAAGAATAAGCCTTGTAGCACACACAGTCCAATTACTGAAAAAAATGGCTACGTATGTAACTACCACATAAGCAGTTCGTTTTCCTCAAAATCTGGGCTACAATTACCCAGTAATTTCTTCTCTTGCTTCTGATTTCTCAATGATTAAATGCCACAAATACTGGTTGTGACATTCTGAGTCTCTGCTCAGAACTAGTACTGTTTTGGTTCAATTCCTCTCTACTCTTTTTGTAGCCTCAAAGTATCACAGTGAACAAGGTTTAGTGGACTTCAGGAGGTTACCTGCTGTTCTTTTTTACCATTATACATGATCAGCTATCTACCTTATTCCTATAGGATGAGATGTTTCCTGGCATTCTCCATCCAACAAAAGAGTCTTCAGGCCACCTGAGTAGCCACAGTATTGCTGTTTATTCTGGGGGGGTTTGTTTGGTTTGTTTTGTTTTTTAAATCTTCAGCTTTTCCTGCATATAACCTGGTCTTTGCTTGTCACTGTCTAAACCAATGATCAAGCTACTTCTGTCAACAGGCAACTTGTATCCTTGCCTTTTGCAAGAGTTTTAGTGCAACTGGAGATTTTTATCTTTTCTCCTCTTAGGATTGTATTTTCTAGTCTTAAATAATAGCTTTGTTTGTTTGTTTTGGGGTTTTGTTGTTGTTGATTTTGGTAGTTTGGTTTTGGGTTTTTTTGGTTGGGTTTTTCTTTTGTTTTGATTTTCATTTTATGCTTCCACCTTTACTTTTTTTTCCTCCCTGGCTTCTGATCTTTCTCATTTCATCAAAACTTCTCCTCAGTTGTGCTGCCTAATCCTGGACACGGAAAAAAACCCTCATCTTCACTAAAACCAAAGAGAAACACAGATGATGCAGAGACTTCCTAGTAGCTCTTTGCTACTTGAAGTAAATTAAGTGAATACATTCTCATTATACCATGATTTACCTGAAGCTGTACTGAAGTAATTTAAGTGCATATATCCTCACTACACTATGCTTTACTTAAAGGTGTATTGGTAGTGCTTTGATAGTGTATTGATTGATTGATAGAGTATCAGTAGTGTATTGATTGTGTATTGATTGATACTTCCATTTCAAATAAAAGCAAAACACCACAAATCATACAGCATTTTAGTGATCATAATCTGCAAACTGGAATGACATTTTATTGCAAATTCATATCTATCTTAACTACTAAATCATTGACTACCCAGAAAAATGGAAGCTGAGTAGTGCAGTGGTACCAATTCAGCTTTTTTTAATTGATATCTCTTGAAAGACTAGCCTTGAGCAGGAACTGAAAGCTCTCATAGAAATGGAAACAACCTTTATTTATGCTCTTCCAGGCATAAATAACTCATTTTTTCAATCCTGCATAGATATACCTTAGTCATACACAGAATATAAAATGTATATTTGCTAGAAGACTGACATTATGTGGACTCCCTATCTAAAATGAGATAACTGTGACATCTCAAGAAGGGAATTTCAAAGGACTCTGTGTAACTCAACTGAAAAAACTCAGACTGATACCACAGTCTCTATCAGGATGGTATAAAGTCAGTAGGGATGCCCTTCCATAGCGTGATTTAATGCCACACCTCTAAATAATGTGGTTTTTTTTAGAAGAATGAGTTCTGAAGAAGGCACATCAAAGCAGATCACAATGAGGAACAGGTGAACATGAAGGATTTACACTGTAAAACTTTGCCGCTGCATAATAAAGGAGTGAGAAACGAATCTATTAGACACATCACTCTCTTTTAGCTGTCATGCATGTTCATTTGATTTAGAAAGAGGAATTTCTTCTTTTACTTATATATGTCTTTTAAGGACAACAGGTGGAACTTGTCCTTTGTACTCTTTTTTTTCACTGGTACATGTAATTGTCCAGTGACAGCCTATTCAGAGATTATCAGAGGGAGCATAAGCAACTCTAAGTATGGAAATGCATGAGACATGAGTGAGCTATCAGTTAACATTCTTATCAAATAGAGGAATTTCAATTCATATATTTAAAAACAAGTAACATCATAAAATTATTTGCATTTATTTTTATAAAAATTAAACATGTGGTTAATTATTACTTGATCACTTGAATCAAAACTATGCTTTAGAAAGATTGCCTGCTTTTTCTTTTCACTCCAAAGTGGATAAGAGCTCTTTGTTATTTATCAGACTGATTTAACCTTCAAAGCTTCAGTTCTCACTCCAAACAGAAAGTTGACATACTTGACACATCAAAACATCTCTTTCCACTCTTCTTAGAGTGTCCCCCCTTTCTGCTTTGAGGATCACAAGTGGCTGAGTGGTGTCTTCTGTAGTTTGACCATCACAGTGGTTCAGACTGTCTGCAGTACAGCTAGATATAAGAATTTCCTGTTCAACTCCCCCTCCTCAAAAAACCCAACCCCAAAACCCCCAAACAAACCAACACCACCACCAACCCCCCCCCCCAAAAAAAACCAAACAAAAAAAACCCAAAAAAACCAAACCACACCCCCTCCAAACACCAGGAAACAACAACAACAACAAACAAACAAACAAACAAACAAAAACACCCAACAAAACACCCAACAAACTTCCTGCACGCTCAAATCCAAACTGGAAAGCAAACTCTTCACTATTGTGGCTTCATCTTGTATGTCTCTGATATTATTTTAGTAATACTAAATGTTAATGCATGTTTCCAACAGACACAATAGGAACTGACATCACTAACAGCCTAGGTGTATCTTATAATTCTTCTTGATTTTCAATATTATCACTTCCTCAAGCAAGCAGAGAATCTGAAGGCTGAATACATTCTCACAGGTATTTTTTTCCAAGATGGGTTCAGCCATATTTAGATCCTCAGGGTCAAAATATATATGTGGAAGTCAATGAAACAGTTTGTGCTAAAAAGAAGAGGTAGAGAAGGGTAAGCCTCTGTAATGCCTGAGCATCACTTAAAGAGTCTGCTTTCTCAAATCATGAAGCTGTCAAGAATCCCAGAGAGCCAGAACACACATTGCCATCCTTTCCTAAACTCACATTCTTTTTTACACGCTAAAAGCACAGACTGTAGAAGTCCTGTATTAAAAATCTCCTATTTCTATACATTATGTTCCACAGAGGAACAAGTAATGTCAAGTACTTGTAAAGTACCACAAATGTAAAGCAATAGGCAAGTTAGCTATTGAAACTAAAATTGAACAGTTATCCAACTTTATTGTCTGGTTCGTTTGTTAAGTAGGGAAAGAAGAGAATGAACTATTTGTGGATAGCTTGTAATTGATAGAAAACAAAAAATAATAGGAGTCAAAATTGTAATTATTTCTAAAATTGTCACAAACCAAAAAAAGTCATAATACAGGACAATTACTTGTTGCTATACTGCTAGAGGTTTGTGGGTAATAAAGAGGAAGGGTTGTAGAAATAAATGTATCAATCTACAAGCAGCATAATTGTAAAAGGCGAGAGGTGGTCCACTTAAAGTGTTTAAGGTTTTGTTTGAGAAGACAAAACAGTACTTTCCTAAGCAAATGTAATGGAGGGGTATTAATTGATGCGAGACTATATTTTTCAAAAATTAATATTGTTTATTAATTTTGATATTCAGGAGTCTCACCTCCCTCAACCACTGATTTTAATAATAATCGGTTCTTCACACGGTCATGGAAACATTATACAGAGGAAGAACTAGATCTAGAAATAACTAGCGAAAATATATAAACATTAATTGAACTCAACTCAACTGGATGAGAAGGTTCCTGCGGTCAATGTACCACTTGTGGTCAATACTCCACTTGCCCACTAAATGGACTCATGAAACTCCTTTCTGCTTATGGCAGAAGGCAATGGTGAATTACAAGAGGCTTTAAGTATTTACTCACAAATATTATTTCCCAACTCGCGGGGCTAGCTACAGCTTCAGACAGTACTCAAACACTTTCAGGGAATTCTGTTACTGTCTTGTCAGCTGCTGAGGCTTCTGATTCTTCCCAGGCTTCACAGGCTGCTGGGGAAAGGAGGCAGAAAAATCTCTGATCTGGTCCTGATCTCTCTGGACAATCTGTGTATCTCCAGGACTTCCCATCTTGGCAGGAGACCTTCAGATGTAGGCAGGATGTCTTGCGGTGTCTAGTCTTGGCACGGATGTCACGCTGGCTATGCAGGCTGATCGCATGGAAGCATTTGGAGCTTGTTCCTGGTAAACTCGAGTCAGTGAAGTTTCCAGGAAGTTCAGGATACAATAAGGCAGTGAGCAATGGCAGCAGGCAGTAGCAGGCATGAATACAACAGCACGGCTTGTTGTATTACCTGCTCATCTCTTTTTATCAATAAAGCCTGAGACTAATGGGCCTTTGGACACAGAATAGCCAATCAGAATGGCAGTTAGCCAAACTTTGCCATATTAGATGAAGCTATAGGCTTGCTTTACCTAGTTTAGGGCAGAACATAGGCCTTGCATGAGACAGGCAGAAGCCAACTGCATGTACATTGTTTACCACAGGATGCAAACAAGTCTGGGCAAGGCAGAGACCTTAGACTCAGTGGCTCCAGGTTCTTTGTCCTCTTTCCCGCAGTTGCTTCTTCCCAAAACAGAAGTAGGGAGAGGAGAAAAAACATGTCTGGGCAAGCCAGGACATATGTAAGCCTATTTTCACCTATTCAGGCCCACCATGACAGCAAATTATCACAATTTCCCCACTGGTGATTACTGGTCTGTCAAGTCTACTGATGTCATCATACATGTTCCCTTCTATAACCTGATGCTGTCAAATGAACTTTGTAAGACAAGAAAAAAAGAAGCAAACATCAACTTCCTTATTGAAAGCTCCCAGGCTCACTCAGACTTCTTTGACAGAATGAGTATAGGGAGTTGTCATGCATATCAGGACACAAGGACCACCATTGAAATGAAGGAAGATGTAATGAAGATATAGGCACATCCAGGTGGTGTCTTGTATGATGGTTTTATATAATCTGCATGATCTGTGATGTTAAACACCTGATCCAGCGCGTGGCCATGGATAAGGGGCACTGAACGTGAGTTGGTACAGATAGGAATAAGGCTATGTCACACAATGAATATGTCACAGAGTAGCTAAAAGCACATGCCTTTTCTTTCTAGCTCGAGTTCGCAATAGTAACTGTATTCTCTGTAGAGAATAGGTAGTTGCAGGGCAGCACTGGTAAAGAGTGTGTTTTTTCACTTCTCTGCTCTGTCTGAGGTGCAAACACTTCACTCATACATCATTTTTGTGATTCAAACCTACTTCACCTGAAGAATGAGTCACTTCAGTGCAGCCTTACAAAGCTTTGAAAAAGATACCTGGGAAATGAGAGACAACTGATTCATCAATCAAGCTTAGTGGAAAAATAGTGTGTCTGAAGTCTTTAATGCCTGTTAATTTATTTATTAATCAATCTATTTATTAACTTTATCAAATGTAACTGCCTTTTTTTATCTGCCTGTATCTGTTCTCCAGGGCATCTACTGTCTTCTTATAGCTTTGGCTCTGTTCCTATATTCTGAACTGTTCTTGAAAGTAAACAGCCTTTAAGGCACAGCCGCACACAGATACAGTGACTCTTTAGGCACCTAAGTTGTGTCACAGGACATGAATTAGTCTGTTGGGAATGAAACTTTTCTGTCACATACTTAGTGAACTGGGAAATACTGGATACAGTCTTCTCAGTTTTCATGTGGGCATTTTTCTAGTAATAATTACTATATTAGCTGATTGGGACTCTAGCACACATGAGGGCTATAACCATTCTTAGCTACCCTATTCCTGTGAAAGGAAACTTTGCTGCAGTCTGACTAAGCTTGAGTACTTGAGTGTTCACCTGTCCATTCAATAAGATTATATTTCTCCATAACTCAATTTCAGTCGCTAGATAATCTGAAGAGTGGGACTTCTCAGCAATTGGGAGGTCTCGTACCTATCATAGCCTTGTACTGGTGGTAAAAAGGCTGAGTAGTCTTACGGAGAAAGGGCATTTAGTCCAGCAGCCCTGGCATGTTTTTTAAAAAAATTTTTGGGAGCTGGGATTGTTTAGCCTGGTGAAGAGGAGGCTCAGGGGAGACCTTGTTGCTGTCTACAACTACCTGAAGGGTGGTTGTGGCCAGCAGGAGGTTGCTTTCTTCTCTCTGGCAACCAGCACCAGAACAAGAGGTCAGAGTCTCAAGCTGCGCCAGGTGAAGTTTAGGCTCGAGGTGAGGAGAAAGTTCTTCACTGAGAGAGTCATTCGCTGCTGGAATGGGCTGCCCAGGGAGGTGGTGGAGTCACTGTCCCTGGAGGTGTTCAAGGCACGTTTGGACGTGGCACTTGGTGCCATGGTCTAGTCTTGAGGTCTGTGGTATTGGGTTGGACTCGATGATCTTTGAGGTCTCTTCCAACCTTGGTGATACTGTGATACTGTGATACTGTAATTTCTGATCCACATATTTTTGGCTGCAATATAAGAATACAATATTTACTGTAAATGTTATTGTTCTTCGAAAAGTCATTTATGCAGTGTTGACTTAGGTGACATTTTCATTATCAAATATGAAATTACTTTATGCATTGTAGGTAAAGGACACTAGGAAAAAAAAAGAAAAAGAAAAAATAATTTTAAAATATCCTTGAGAATGTGTGCCTTTCTTATTACAGTAATTTTTCATATAAGTGACATTACTTTTTTCATGTTGCCTCATTAAAAAATACACTGGTACGATTCATGGATATACAACTTTCTGTNAGCAGGCAGGGTGCAAGCAGGCATCTGTAATGGTGGAAGGCATGCACCCCGTGTTCCCTGCTCCTTTATAACACAGCCCAAAGATCAATTGGACCTTTGGACACAAGATAGCCAATCAAATGGCAGTTAGCCAAGATTTTGCCATATTGGGTGAAGCCATAGGCTTGCTTTATCCTTTTTTGGGCAGATCACGGGCCCTGCACAAGGCAATCATGTGCCCCCTAGCAACCACAGGTGATGGACAGGCCCCGGACCCCAGACTTAGTGGCGCCAGGTCCTTTGTCCCTTTTCCCACGGTTGCTCTCTCCCCAAAACAGCAGAAAAACATGTCTGCACAAGCCAGGACATGTACAGGCCCAAGAGGCCTGTTTAGGCCTACCACGACAGTCTGTTGGGTCTTAAATTCATTATAGATTATGAATCAGTAAAGGATATGCAATACTAGATTAAATTTGGAAATATTTATTAGTTCAGATCATACTTGCCATTATTCAACTTTTTACTTCAAGCCCATAAACCATACCTTGGGCAGACATTAAAGATCTATCCGGACATACATAGTGAGAAGAAATAGGCAGTCCACCTGCCTCTTGGACATCCATGTACAAAGAAGATGCTCCTTTAATTCATAGAATCATACAATTATAAAATTGTCTGGGTTGGAAGTGACCTCCAAAAGTCATCTAGTCCAACCCCCTCTGCAGTAAGAAAGGGCATCCACAACTAGATCTGTTTGCCCAGAGCCCTGTTGAGCTTCATTTCCCCTCCAGAGATGGGGCCCCAACCTCCCCATGCAATCTGTTCCAGTGTTTCACTACCCTCATGGTGAAGAACCTGTTCCTAACATCCAATCTAGACCTACTCTTGTCTAGTTTGAAGCCATTGCCCCTCATCCTATCACTACAGGCCTTTGTAAACAGTCTCTTTCCGTCCTTCTTGTAAGCTCCATTTAGGTACTAGAAGGCCACTATTAGGTATCCCTGGAGTGTCCTCTTTTCCAAGCTGAAAAACCCCAGCTCCTTCAGCCTGTTATCATAGCAGAGGTGCCACAGCCCCCTAATCATAGAATCGTAGAATAGAATGGTAAGGCTGGAAGGAGACCTCAAGGATCATTTAGTTTCAACTCCTTGCCATAGGCAGAGACACCTCCCACTAGCACAGGTTACTCAAGGTCTCGTCCAACCTGGCCTTGAACACCTCCAGGGAGGGAGTATCCACAACCTCCCTGGGCAACGTGTTCCAGTGCCTCACCACCCTGACTGTAAAGAACTTCCTCCTAACATCTAGTCTAAATCTCCCCTCTGCCAGTTTAAANCCGTTGATCACCACTCTCTGCGTGCGACCACCCAGCCAATTCATTTTCATGGCCCTCCTCTGGACCTGCTCTATCAAGTCCATGTTCTTCCTGTATTGAAGGCTCAAGACCTGGATGCAGTACTCCAAATGAGGTCTCACCAGAGCAGAATCAACTCTCTAGATCTGCTGGCAATCATCTTTTGAAGCAGCCCAAGATGCCATTGGCCTTCTGGGCTGCAAGCACACACTCAGTTTGTTTGGTGTTATATGCAGACTTGCTGATGGTACACTAGATCCCACTGACTATATCATTGATAAAGATATTCAACAGTACTTGTCCTATAATGGACACCTGAGGGACACCACTTGTCACTGCTCTCCATCTAGACCTCAAACCATTGAGCAATACCCTCTGAATGCAACCATCCAGCCAGTTCCTTATCCACTGAACAGTCTACCCATCAAATCTGTATCTCTCCAACTTGGCAGGATGTTATGGAGTACCATGTCAAAGGCTATGCAGAAGTCCAGATAGATCACATCCATAGGTCGTCCCATATCCACTGACACAGTCACTTTATCATAGAAAGCCACCAGGTTAGTTAGGCAGGATTTGCCCCTAGTAAAGCTGTGCTGACTGTCTTGAATCACTAGTGAACACCTGCTCACATTTCCACATAATCATTGTCACTCAGTTCATCATGCATAAACATTTGTTTCCCAAACCAATCAGTGTTGCAGCTGTTATATTCAATATATTGTAACATTTCACGTTAGCTAAGAAGTCACTGTCTGCTTCGAATGTTTCTTGCATTTTTATGTGATTTAAGTAAAACATTGAGTAAAAAAATCTTAAAGCTTTCCCTTTCTACTACCAATTTGAAACAAAAGTGTTTTACTTCTGGCACTGAGTCATCTAAAAATTTTCTATGCTCTATTTGTTAATGTACTTGGCAAAACAACATTAAGAGATATCAAAGAGGGATTTGTCTTCTCTTGCAAATCTAATAGATACATAATGTTAATGAGTTTCTATTAGATTCTAATTAGGAAACATCTGTTCTTGCTTATCCAGATCAAGTGAATGAGTCTGCTTTATTCTGGAGGAATGGTTGATGACTTCTAACAGAGAGTTATTTGAATTAGGTTTGGGGTTTTTTGTGGGTTTTTTCCTTTTCTTTTTTAAAAAACTCTACAATCGGTAGCTCTTCACTACGTGTAACAGTGCAAATTCATTGAACAGGTGATTGAAGTCAGCAGTACTTCATGCTCAGATGGCAACATCTTTTCTTTCTTGTGTATGACAATGTATTTCATAACTTGAATGGCATTTTGTGTAACATTTTCCACAATATTATTCACTACTATCAGTTCTAAAAGGATTAGTGTACATATTATTTGCCCATTCTTTTCAGATTTTTTTAAGTACAGATGCTATATATTATGGAAATTGTACACTGTTTTCATTTCTCTACTTATTCTAGGTAGAAGTAGCTTACAGTACTGAACACCTGACCTTTGTGTGTTTTCTTTCAAGAAAACATTTTTTTCAAAGCCTTAAGTTCTTTTTGTTTCAGGAATGTGAAATGAAGCAGAAGCAAAAATTGTAAGAAAATTGTCTTCTTCAGTATGATATTAGTGCAGTTTCTTAAACATTTTCCCCTTAATGTTGTAAGTATTTTTATTTCACGAAAGGCTAGACAGCTATACTTCTTGTGTTAGATATTTTTGTGTCACAGCTGAACAGTGGACCTAAGTGAAAGTCATCACATTCTCCAGTTCTTTTTGAAGGTGTGACTCATGATTGTCTGGCATTAGTAGTCATTTACAGCAGACCAGGTTTTTTATTGTTGTTGTTTTTTCCCTTTGATGAATCGCTCTGCTGGAAACCTTAAACTACTCGTATCCAAAACCTAAGGAACACACTGGTTTTAGTTTATCTTCATTTCCTCTAGGAAAACATCAGTGACCTGATATACTTTTCATTTTCATTTCTCCAGATTCTTTATGAAGTTCCTCAAACACGTTCAGAAACAGTTAAAAACCTGTATTTACTTTTGTTTATCTTAAATAATTTTGTTTATTTGGGTTTTTTTGTTTTTACAAAAGTAACCATAGGAAGAAGTTTGGACCAGCAGAAGTGAAGGCTTCCATAGTAATATCTATGCTTTGATGGTTGATGAGAGAAAGCACAGTATATGTGATATACAAAGCCAGCCTAACTTAACCTTGACTCCCATACTGTAACAATGCAAACATAATTAGGTACTTTTTGGAAGTGCCATATACTGATGAAAAAGAAAGGTTTAAAGTCCTGCATGTAACCAGATCCGAAGAAGAAAAAAGCACAAATAATGTAGGTTACCTACCTTGATTTGGACTAATTAATCTGACATCTTTAGTTTTCTTTTTCTTTCTACCCTAATATTTTTTTCCCCCTTCTCTTCTGTTTTCCAGGAATATTCCTACTATCTAATTATTATGCCCTATCTGATTCTACTTCTTTCATAAAACACTTTGTCTATAATGGATCAACCACCTCACTATACATAAATTGACCTCTCTCAACCCAGTTACTGCTTCTAATTCTCCAGTAACCAATTCTTGCATCATAGTGAAGGAAAAAAGCATTTTAACTACCCATCACACTTCCATGTTGTTCATGTATCTCTGACAAGTCTAATAATCTCTTAGGACTGCATAAAATCCTCAATTTTTCTAGTCCTGACACTATTTTAATGAAAAATATTCAGAATTATTCCCTTCATGACCTCCCCCATATAGAATGAACTTTGTTCCAATTTACTATCTCCGAGGAAATTGGGATCAGCCAATATGTCAGACATGTGAGACAAACACATATGTTATGCATGCTCCACTAAAGACTTGTTGTTACTACTCATGGCGTATTAGCTACAAAATAAGAGAACCTTGACCTTCTTGCTGTATCCTTGTGGCTGCTGCCAGCTTTCCACAGTCAAAAGCACTGTGCTGAAGTCTACTTTATATTAAATGGTGCTGTATTCTGGCCATTCAAGAATCAGACCTTGAAATGTAGTTTTCCACCAAGATTATTCAGATAAAATGAAACCAACTAGAAGGTACTGCAGAGAAAGAAATACTGAGGGGGTAACAGTTTATCAAAAGAAAAAAAAAAAAAAAAGTAGTTACTGCAAAGGTAGCTTCATATCCACATAAAAATACATGGCAGAGCAATGAAGACAGTGTTTTAACAGGTTTAGACTTTGCATGCCCTCCCAGTAGGCAGAGTATTAAAAGATGAAGGCAGCAAGCTGCACAGTATTTCAACATGAAAAGAATTCCATTCTCATGCTTTGCCTGTGTTAGATGAAGCATCATTTGAGCAAAGTAGTTTGCAAGAAAATACAGAAAGGCATATTGTTCACATTACTGTTTTATAAGCGAAATAAACTGACTTCCAAAAATTGAAATGCAATGTTTAAAATAAGATGCAGTTCAAATCTTGCAAGTCAGGAAATGAAAGTGTGAATATGTGAGAAACTTTATAGCTTATTTTAGGAATATGATACTAATGTTGGAAAACTGAACTGCTTTATTTCCATCAGTAAATGAAAGGCCTTCCAAAATGCCAGGACCATGGTGCAGTAGAGAGAAAGTCACCAGGAGATGAGAAGACAGGGAGGTAAAATGTTCTCTATTACGTTTGTGTAAATTTCTCTTGATTCAGATTTATTAATTACCACAAACATATGTTCTCATTCTGCTTCTGGCAGTGTTTTCCTAACATCTTTCTAAAAAGCGGGGAAAATACAGAATTGATGGATGATTGTAATCTTTTGAACAATTGAATATTAATTTCACTGCTGGCAAAGGATTTGATAAACTCAGATGAGCCAAAGTCCAATAAAGACTCTCAAAATGCCTAATTCATGGATTTCTGCTAATAAAGAGCCTGCCAACACTCCTCCAGCCCTTCTGGGTAAGTCTGTCACCTGAGAGAAGCTATCAACAGCTGTCACCTGAATACAATCAACCATGTTTGTGTCCTTCTTGACCTCTGGGGTTTGTCCAAGAATCCCTCACCTGCAGCTGAAGATCAGTGTCCCCTAAACCTCTCTCCTTACTTTTAGTCATCATCTCAAGCTGCACTGCCTCATTGTTAAGACTCATTAGATTTTTGCAGCCAATTTTTTTTTTCTTTTTTTTCCTCCCAGGAAAATCTTTGGAGCCATACACAATGAGGACAATGTTTATTATCTAAGTGCCAAGTTTGTTAGTTGTATATTTGAACTGACTTTCAAAATTGGGAGAAATATTGGAAGGTTCCAACAGCAAAACAACCTAAAAAGCTGAATTATATTTCAGACAGTAATAACTGTCACATTTCTACTGGACATGTACAAAAAACTCTCTACCAGATTAAATAACATTTTTACTTCCTACTTCTTATTTTATTAAAGCTTTATAAAACTTGAAAAATATTCCTAAACACACTGGTGAAGGTGTGTGCCGTTTTGTATTACAAAGCCTTAGGACTTACCAGAACATCATCCATCAGTTCATGTTTTTCATTTCAGTGTGTGGTCTGTTTATATAACTCAGTAAGACCAAAATTAACAAATCACTTTCTTACATGAAAGTCCATAATGCTTTCTTCAATATCACTACATAAATTATCAGAAATAAAGCCTGTAATTAATGCATGAAGCTGCTTACATGCAGAGTTTCATGTCATAACAGTTACAAGGATTTAATTCCCATTTCATAAATTAGATAACTCCATTGGAAACACTAAAGAAGACTTTGAACTTGGAGCAGATCAAGTCAGAAAGCCTCACCTCCCCCTTACATCACCAGATTTCTCCAACTTGGTTATCATGTTTCTATCCTACCACAAATCAAGCTAGGCCACACGATGATCATCTCCTGGTTGACATTTGACAGGGGTTTTGGCAGTCCTTTCGGGCATGTCTGAAACATTTAGTCTAACAGTTATTTTCTGAACTGCTTCTGGCAAAGACAGTGTAATTATGGCTGGGTACTGAGCCAGGATATGGCCCCACCTGT
Source organism: Ramphastos sulfuratus (assembly GCA_013399055.1). Lineage (NCBI taxonomy): Eukaryota > Metazoa > Chordata > Aves > Piciformes > Ramphastidae > Ramphastos > Ramphastos sulfuratus. Next base: position 21,526 of record WBNM01020128.1, read on the forward strand.
CTCCTCATGGCTGCGACTCAGGGAACAGCAGCATCTCTGCCCCATGCAGACTGCTATTTCTTCCCTGCAGATAAGCAATGAGAGTGGGACACAGTCAAAATCTGAGACCTCATTTTTCACTTCAGATTTGGTATCCTATACAGTTGTTCAAATCTGGTACTAGCAGTTAAAAACAAGTGCATAAAGTACCACTTTGTGCTCTTTTAAAAATATTTTTGCAATTTCTATCTGACCTCAGTGATTATTTACTATGATACTAAAAAAATGAAATATTAGATCCTTTGCTTCCAGGTACACACTTCACAGAAAAACAGAAACATCTAGTACATCTGAATAAAGGAGAAATACACTCTTAAGCTCCTAAGTTAGTTTAACATTCATAGACAACTAATAAATGTTTCTATAAGAATGTTTGTGCTATGGTATTTATACATAAAAGACAGAAATAGCTCACAAAGATAATAATAAAATTATTTATGTACTAAATGAAAAACATGACAGTTTTCAAATTCATAACTCAATTTTTGTTTCTCCAAGTCAATATGTTGTTGATGAAAAATGTATTTTTCAGTTTGAGAAAAACTAATTAGTTTCTTTCCCAATTATCAAAGTTAATCAGACTGAGATTTTTTTTTCTGTGAATGTGTATGAGAATTTACAATCTGGATAAAAAGAAAAAAAAACCTGTTTATATTTTTTATACATATGTATATATATATCACTGAAAAGCTGAGAAATATTGTGAACAACTGAGACAAATGTTTCATATAGCAGTGCTTTTTTATTACATTATTCAGTGTTTGATATCTAAAGATCTTGATAGGTAAGTAAAATGTTATCTCTGTTTTACAGGTCAGGAAATAAACAAAAGGAGGTCAAACAAGCCAATGTCAAGATCAAGATTAGAAGTAACTGGCCTCAGTGACTCTAATGATTAAATGTTGCTGCATGTGATTTCCAGGTCCAAATTTCCCTGAATATATGTAATTTTCTGAAGTAAAAGTAGGTAATGTTCACAAATGAGCACCTTTAATGCTTAAAATCAGCTATGTGGTATGAGAAATCTAACATACAGCTATTATACAGCTCCACCTATTACGGGAAGGACTTAGCTTGGCTATTTACCTTTGTGAATAAATACATCATTGACAGTAATGGCAGTTGCTAAAATTTTGTCCTTCTACTCATGTAGTTTTGTGTTACAAATGTACCAAAACATGGTGTTATGTAAGTACTGTGTTGTGCATTATCTTGATTTTTTTTTTTCCCTTTACATGTTTTTCCCTTGAAATTTATCATTTAAAAGGAAATACTGGACTAAAAGCACTGACTTCTACATTTTCACATCTGGAATTAAAATACTCTGGGTTGATGTTGTTATTCATTTGAGCATTAGGCAGCTGAGATGAATACAAACCAAGATGAAATTCAGCTAGAGGCAGTAACTGTGAAACAGTGCGTTATTGCTGTGAAGTCACAGTCTAGAAGCTATTAACAAGAGAGTGACATTCAGAATGTGAAAGCTCTTTGCCTTTAGCCTTTAAAAGCACTGGGTTTTAATATTGGAAGAATTTCTTAAAAATTTATTTCTTGTGTTGCTGATTGATGCAGTTTTGGAGACTTGTCACATTTTACAAAACAGATTTGTTTAATTTTAACCTGAAAGTACAAGACATTTGAAATATAGTTGTTAAATATTGATTTAGTTTTATTAACGCTTGGCTCTAATTTATAAAACTGAGGCAGTAAACTATCAAACTATTATATTCTAAAATTAGGTAGACTTTCACACTTACAGATGTGCCAAAACTTCATCAAAGATGCTAATGTATTGCGGTGTATTTAGCAAATTAAGGGATGTCTCTGGCTTGCCAGATGAACTTTCTGTTGACAGTTGTGACTCCTTTTGACAGATAACATGGACTCTCATCTCTTTAACCTGCCAGATATCTGC
>WBNM01020129.1:1530-23617 GCA_013399055.1 Ramphastos sulfuratus
TTGTGCCCTTGATCACCGCTCTCTGTGTGCCACCATCCAGCCAATTCCTTATCCAGCAGTGCTCCACCCATCAAGTCCATGTTTTTCCAGTTTGGTGACCAGGATGTCATGTGGGACAGAGTCAAATGCCTTACTCAGGTCCAGGTAGATGACATCAATTGCCCTTCCCTTGTCCACTATCACTGTAACTTCATCATAAAAAGCCACTAAATTTGTCAGGCAAGATCTGCCCTTGGTGAAGCCATTGCTGGTTACCACCAATCACCTCTGCTTTGTTTTCCATTTGCCTTAGCAGAGCTTTCAGCAGGATCTGCTCCATGATCTTGCCAGGCACAGAGGTGAGGCTGACTGGTCTGTAGTTCTCAGGGTCGACCTTTTTTCCCTTCTTGAAGATGGGTGTTATGTTTGCCCTTCTAGCACCTAGATCAGTGGGTCTAGGGATCAGAGAATCATCAGTGAGCATATCTTCTTATATTAAAATCACTGGAAACCTTCCAGAAATGTCTTGAAACAATGAAAGCTGGCTAAAGCATTATGCTATGTTCTGCATGCTTTGGGTACCAGGATGTATGACATATTGTTTCTGTGACACCTCCTATCTGTTACTGCAGGCATCTCTTGGCATGCTTTCCTTTGCCTCTCAAGAGTCTAAACCTTACCATATGTTTTATGTTGACCCTAGTATTAAACTCAATCAGCTGTTCAGCTTGGACTAAGGAAGACAAACAGCTGTATTAGAAAAGTGAAAGATCAGTAGTCTTCAGCAGAAGTGTTCTTGTGGGTCTGACTTAAGTGCACAAATAGGAAAGCATTTAGTGATCAAGTTAACTGGATTTTTGCCACATGAGGGAAAGAAATATTATAAATGCTTTTGCATATCTGAGCCTGAGTCACTTTTGTGTGGAGGATTTTGATGGTTTTGACAGTTTTAAAGTGTGTGTTTGTCCCAGTAGAAAGGCCATAAAAAAGGAGAGTAATTAACTTCCACTAACAAAAAAAAGAGATGTCATCTGAATTCATCTATCAAGAGTTGATATTCTGTTAATTAAGTTTCATGTGAGATACTAATAGACTTTCACCACAGTTTTTGAAACAGAAGGCTTTGGCTTTAGTTTTATGGATATGGAAGTCTGTAGCAAAAGCTTATCATTTCCTCCCTATTCTTTTAGATCTTGGTCTTACCCTGGAGTTCTATTTTAATAACAATCTGGGACCTCCAAATTGGCAGTGTGTGAGACATTACTTTGAGTATATAACTGCTAAAAGTGATTTGACTACATTTGTATGTCCCACTTTAACTAGATCAGTGACTGTTTCAACAACCTCCATCAGTATTTCCTAGGGAGGCAGCTTTATGAAGTTCAACAAGATCATAAGTCCTCCACCTGGGGAGGAATAACCATATACAAGAGCACAGGTTAGGTGTTGACCTGCTGGAAAGCAGCTTTGTGGAGAAGGACCTGAGAGTGCTGGTGGACAAGAAGTTCACCATGAGCCAACAATGTGCCCTCGTGGACAAGGAGGCCAATGGTATTCTGGAGTGCATTAAGAAGAGTGTTGTCAGCAGGTTGAGGGACATTCTCCCTTCCCTCTACTATGCCCTGGTGAGGCTGCACCTGGAATATTGTGTTCAGTGCTGGGCTCCCCAGTTCAACAGTGACAGGGGATAACAGTACAAAGGAGGGCCACAAAGATGATCAGGGAACTGGAGTATCTCTCTTACAAGGAAAGCTTCTGTGATTCTGTGAAAGGCTGAAAGATGTGGTGCTCTTTAGCCTGGGGAAAAAATGAAGAGATTGAGAGGGGATCTTATAAATGCATGTTAGTATTCCAAGAGCTCACCCTTGGAATACTCTTGGTCATGAGGATGAGCCTGGACTCTTTTCAGTGGTGTCCAGTGATAGACAAGAGACAACAGCCGCAAGCTAGAATACAGGAGGCTTCACTTGAGCTTTAGGAGAAACTTCTTTACTTTGAGGGTGACAAAGCACCGGATCAGGCTGCCCAGAGACGTTGTGGATGGAGTCTCCTTCTCTGAAGACTTTCAAAACCTGACTGAAGGCATTCCTATGCAATCTGAGCTAGATGTACTCCAGTTAGCAGGGTTTTTTACTAATGATCTCAAGTCCCTTCCAACCTCTACCATTCTATGATTCTATGGTTCTGTGAACTGAGTGAGTTGGAGAAACAGAGGGTTTTGTGGTCTTCAGGAGTTGAGTATCTGAAAGAGTTGGAAGGAAAAATGGAACCCTCATATCATTATTGGGTCCACCACTCTTTGCAAATACAGTGTGATTAACAAACCTTCACTAACACAGCTCTGCTTAGCTAGGCTCCACTAGACAACAATGACCCATACAATTATGCTAATAAAACTTAGACCACAGCGAGGTCTGATACCTCTGAGTGTAACGATCTACCTATTTACTATCCCCTTTACCATTGTGTAGATCTTCTGTGTTTCCCTCTAATAATATCAGATTAAGATCATTATAATTATTCTTAGTTAGAATTAATTAAGAAGAAATTTATTTCTTCCCTAGATTCATATTGATACTATTGAAAATTATATTTTTATGCAATAATGTTTTTTGGAGGTTTGGGGGAATTTGGGGTTATTTTACAGCAATGTTGCTGCTAATCTCATCTCATCAAGAAGTGTTCCAGGAATCATCTTAGAGTAGCTACCAATATATAATATTTAATTTCCAAAATTACCTCCTTTCGGTCTGCTACTGGAAACATCACAAACAGCATTTACCTGTTGAAGAAGGAATCCATGTTTCTCCTGACTATTCTCCTGTGTAACTTCCTACTTCTATTAAAAAACTTCAGGCTTTGTCCAGTTCTCAGATCCAACAAGTCTGTTTTATGCCATTCTTCCTAGGCCAGGGAAGATTAATTAATCCCAGTGGAGAAAAATTCCACTACCATTCATATCTTGTTGCAATTCTTCAGTTGCTTTTTTTTTTTTTTTTTTCCTGTTGTCCCAATTCTCAAAGTATTTTTAGTGGCAAGGAAATACAGTGAGAACAGCTGAGGCATTTTTCTCTGCAGGTAGTCTCTAATTTCTTTGTGGATGCCTCCCAGAGCATGAGATTGTTGATTTACCCCCCAGATTCCTGTGCATCTCTTCATGCACTTTTCAGCTGCAGATGTATTTTCTTGGACTTGGGCTATAAATCTCCCTTTTGCTATTCTGCTGGGACTTCCATTGGTGAAATTCACTACATTTGCTAATGAATAAACAGAGATAATGGATATTTATCGAATAGACATTCATTGTGGATTGGTTACAACATGTATCATTTTCATTCACAAATTTTATTGATACTTTACAGGACTATGGAAAAATAAGATTTAAAAAAAAAAAAGCATGAATCAAAGATTGCAGCAGTTTAGAATCAGATGGACAGGCAGACAATCTAGATAGATGTCACTTGGCACTAGATAACAGTAAGTTGCCTTATGCTGCTCACTGAATGATGGATGACAAATCTTATTGTTATACAGATGCTTAACTCACTGGTGTGCATTATAATTTTGAAGATGCCATCTGATTTGCAGAGATTAGTATGCTATACAGCCATAGATGTGTTGCAGGCAGTAGGAACTGGAACTGGTTTATTTTTTTCCTGTTGTTTGTTGCCTGACAGCTCTGACTCCAAGACCCATTCATTATGGCAAACTGAATTTATAGAGGTCTGGACTTTGGTTTTTGCTTCAGTGAAAAAATCCCAGGCTCTCATTTATTGAATTTGCAATGGAAATATAATATGTCTAGCACCTACACAGAGATATTTTTGGTAGAAATATATTAGGAGACCACGATGAAGCTGACTAGTACTGAAAAATAAGAAGGAGGTGGTAAGAGAATATTTGCATACTGCTCACCTAAACATATCTTCAAGTTTTCTAATGTCCCCATTTGGCTTGGCCTAGGCCTTAGAAGCAATGTGTAGTGGGGATAAATTCCCAAACAATGTGGGAAAGAACATCTGCTGAGGGGTTTATGTAATTTTCCACTCAATTTGTTCTGTCAAGAAGATAAAGTATTTCACTCCTTTGAAGAGACTAATACCATGGGTTAAAAAACTAAAACTTAGAATGGCACGAATTCAGTATGAAGCAAACTTTCTTTGCTAGTTCTGGTTTTCTCTGTTATTTTCCCCATCCTGAGTCACTTCAGTTTACCTTTAATTTTTTTGTAAATCTCTTCCTTTTCCTATTCGTATCCATTTGCTGGGATAAAATATACAAGGATTCAGAAAACAAGAAACATTGAATCATAGAATCCTAGAATAATAAGGTTGGAAGGGACCTCAAGGATCATCTAGTTCCAACCCTCTCCCATAGACAGGGACACCTCCCATNCCATATTTCCCAAACACTGGGTATGCTTCAACCAAAATACTCACACAACAGCTGAAGAGCTGTTTGCTACTTTACTGGTTTCCATTGAACATATTTGTGCTGCATTATGAATAGAACAATAAGATTGTGCCTTTAGCAATAGAATCACAGCCTAGATGCACTCCAAATGTGAAACTTTGTGCTTTCTGTTTGCCATGTCAGAACCAAGGAGACACATTAAATGCACAAATCTGAAAGGCTTCTAATGCATTATAGACTTTCAATATAGTAGCTTTAGGGCTCCCCTAACAGCACAATATAAACTCTATTGCAAGCCTTCTGCTGTAGTGCAGTGTTTGTTATCACTGGTCTCCTTATTCATATTTCCTGTGGAGGAAAAAGTTGTTATCAAATAGTATAAATATTAAATAATATAAAATAGTACCTTCTTTAAGATCTTCAGCCTGAACATGTTCTCTGTATCTGATTCATAATTTTTACTTTATTTTGCTCATGGGACACAAAATCTAATGCTAAAGAGTTTTCACCCCTTAATAATAGAAAGATATATTAAGATTAAACATAGAAAATGCTCCAAATTATGTGCTTTACTGACATGCAGCCTGTCAAATACCTTTTAGCATTCCAAGAGAGCAGCCTGCTTCACTAGTGCATGGCAGCAAATCTGGATACACTCACCAGTGCTAGGATGAACATGTATTTTTACTCTTCTCAGAAATGTGTAAGACTTCCATTCCTCAAAACATTTAAACAGAGCTAAAAGTTTTCACTTTGGCTTCAGGGGAGCATGAAGACAAGACCTAAATATGTGGAGAGAAACCAATGGGCTAGCTGTCCTAACAGCTGTTTCTGTGTTTGTTTTCCAAGCTGTTTGAACTAGAAAGTATGGGCAATCACATAGGAGAGTGTGTTGTCATAGAACTCCCACATGAGACCCAGCTGGACAAATATTTGAACCACAGACACTTAGAGGCTCACAAGGCTCTCAGGCAGCTGCTAACTGCCCTCTCATAGCAGTACCTGAACCATCTTGGTTTTGATGAGTTGATATCAGAAGTCCTAGAGAGTATTGTGCTGAACACCCATGCCTGAAAAGCCAGGAATGAATTCTGCCATATGCAGTTGACAGCCAGTCGCTGGTGGTGTCCCCCACTGTTGGGCCCAGTCCTGTTTAATATTTTTATCAATGATCTGGAGGAGGGGATTGAGTCCACCGTGACTAAGTTTGCAGATGACACCAAATTGGGAGCAAATGTCAATCTGTTGGAAGGTTAGAGGGCTCTGTAGAGGGACCTGGACAGGCTGGATAGATGGGCACAGCCCAACTCCATCAGTTTTAAGAGGCTAAATGCCAGGTTCTGCACTTTGGGCACAACAACCTCAAGCAGCACTACAGGCTGCGGACAGAGTGGCTGGAGAGAAGCCAGGCAGAAAGGGACCTGGAGGTACTGGTTGACAGCAGCTGAACACGAGCCAGCAGTGTGCCCAGGTGGCCAAGAAGGCCAATGGCATCCTGGCCTGTATTGGGAATAGTGTGGCCAGCAAGACCAGGGAAATCCTTATGCCCTTGTACTCAGCACTGGTCAGGCCACACCTTGAGTACTGTGTTCAGTTCTGGGGCCCTCAATTTAAGAAAGATGTTGAGGTGCAGGAAGGTGTCCAGAGAAGGGCACCAAGACTGATGAGGGGGCTGCAGCACAGCCCTGTGAGGAGAGGCTGAAGGAGCTGGGGGTGTGCAGCCTGGAGAAGAGAATGTTTAGGGCAGACCTTATTGCTCTCTACAACTACCTGAAAGGAGGTTGTATCCAGGTGGGGTTGGTCTCTTCTCCCAGGCAGGCAGTAACAGAATGAGGGAACACAGTCTCAAGCTGCTCCAGGGGAAGTTTAGGCTGGATGTTAGGAAGAAGCTCTTCATAGAAAGAGTGACTGGCATTGGAATGGGCTGCCTAGAGAGGTGGTGGAGTCACCATCCTTGAAAGTGTTTAAAAAGAGACTGAATGTGGCACTCGATGCTATGGTTTAGCTGATTAGATGGTGCTGGGTGATTGGTAGGACTTGACAATCTCAGGGGTCCTTTCCAACCTGATTAATTCTGTGATTCTGTTGGATTTGAAACTCTTGATTCTCCAAATTCACTTTGTAGCTTCCCCACTTTGTGACAACGAGATACAAAATAAAAGAAATGGGGTTAAGCAACTTACGAGAAAACAAACAAACAAACAAACAAACAAACAAAAAACCACACCACAAAATCACAAACAAAAACCCTGAAGAACTCAGATAAGGCATTTGAATTTTGCATTTTGTCTATGTAACACTAATACATCACATGTAAACCTTTACAGATTTAATATGTAATAAAGCAGATGAGATTATATAGTAAGGGAAGGACATATTTCTCTCTCAAATGAGCTCCAGTGGTGATCAGCTTCTTCTATTTCATTATTTGCAGATGTAAAACACATGATCACTAATTTAAGTTAGTCTGAGTTTGATTTCACTCCTCCCATGGCCCTCCATGATTTGTCTCCTACAAGTTCTTTATGTCTTCTTCTGCCATGTTTTGTACTAATATACTTAGCAGTACTTACACTCTTACCTTCTACATTCTGAAATATTTATGAACAACTCAGTTCTTTTGCCCAGGTGGCAAATCTTCAATCATGGCAAGCAATTGCCCTTCTTATGCCACTCACTATGGAATTTAATTTTTAAAGGAATTGTTATCTTATTTATTACTTATTTCAAAAATTTCCAGCTCCTTGAGGTAATGAATGTTTTATTGGTGTATATTTAAGTGTACCATTGCTATTTATGAAATGAACAAGGAATAAACTTGTGGTCAGATTACTTTACAGATCAATAAGATTATAATGATCTATATATACAAAGTAAAGGAAAAGACAAAATATTGCATCAGCCTGCCAAAGGTTGAGTTCTAGTCTGCTGCTATTCATACCCTTCTGCCTCATGCCAGCTTCAAACTGAAAGTGCTAGCTGGAGCAAAGTGTTATGCAGATTGAAATTTGGATTGTAATATGCAAGACTTCCTGTTTTGCTTGCTGCTTCTGGATTCTGGACTTCTTTGGATGTTGGCTCCTTTCTGCAGGCATTGTGGCAAGACAGGTAGAAGTAGGGTATCATGCTGGGTTTTTTTTTCTTTGCTGGTTTGAGGCTAATTGGAATTTTTTTGAATATTTGAGGCTAATTTAGAATATTTTAATGAGAGAAATTAGATCATTGGCTGTGAAAAGAAAATAATAGTGAGTCCATATCATTCATTGGTTTGCTGATAGGGAGAAAAAAGCCAAAATGTCAACAATTTGTCCCACTCTGGTCTGGGATGCTGGATCTATTTGCTTCCTCTTAGTTTCTCTCTGATACCTCTCCACTAATCTTGGCTAACACCTAACAATGTAAGCTTTGCTGGTTGCTTTTATTTGTCTGTCTGGGAAAGTAGAGGGAGAGAGAGAGAGAACAGCTTTGAGGCCTTCTGGGCAGTTTCCTTTGTCTGGGAGGGAGATTAGATTTCTGTATTCTAATTTGTATATATTGTAAATATATTGTGTATATATGCTTGTATATATGCTGGACAGGCTGAGATTTGGGGATCTTCAGTCTGGAGAAGAGAAAGCTTCCAGGAGACCTTAGAGTAGCCTTCCAGTATCTGAAGGGGGGCTACAGGAAGGCTGGGGAGGGATTATTTACCAGGTCTTGTAATGACAGGATGAGGGGNTGGATGATCCTTGAGGTCCCTTCCAACCTTACCATTCTATGATTCTATGACTGTACGTTTCACTTTAATGTAAAATTAGCTTCATCTTACTTCCAAACCCTCTGAGCTAATCTTGTAAATTGGGTGAAGTGGTGGGGAGGGAAAAGCTCCTAACCCATCACACTATCTCATGATGGTTTGTATCTTTCCCGGATTTCACTGTGCTTCTCTGCAATTAGGCTAAGCTCAGGTAATTGTGGCGTTATGTTATATATTATATTATTTTTTTTTCTGCTAAAGCAATTCTGAATTATGATTATGTTATATTAAACTCTTATCTTTTTAATCTCACCCGTTACTTTTGCATGTTGCGTTTCTCTCACTTCATGTTGTGGGAGCAGGCAGGTTAACCCATTGGTTTCACTTTAAGCCATTACCCAGCTTTTGGAAGCATGTTTTGTTAGCAAATTTTGCATAGAAAAATGTAAAGGGAAATGATACCTTTGATTTTGTATCTACAAAATAATCACAGTATTTACCAGTGTGTGATGAGATATTTATAACCTATTATGAATTATTATTATTAATAGATCTGAATAGTAATTTTTATTATTAATATTCAAAAAATTGGGGAAAAATCCCTCAGATTCTTTGGATTTTCGGTCTACAGGAAATATTTGCACAAAGGATATTTATTAACACAGAATGAAACAGTTTCAACAGTCAGAACTTGGGAAAATAGGAACGCGAAACAGGAAAAATTCTAACTGTGCTGCAGAGGCTTAGCATTAACCCTGGCACATGTACTCATGATGCCTTGGATCCCTCAGTAAGTTTCCCGTATAAAAAAGCTTCCAAAACTCACAGTAATGATCCCACAGTAAAATACAAAATATTCCAGGCAGAGAGGGGGAGAGTGAGTTGCTGCAGAGCTAGCCAGTGTAAGTTGCAAACACGTNGATTTATGCCTACCAGGACACAGTGTAATCAGAATGATTCCATATTATTTCCATGACATCAGCAATTGCAGTGAAGAGCATCAGTTTCTGTATATAAAGGAGTATCTAAGGTCTGAGAAGAACAATAAAGGGAGAATCTACAGACTTACTTAAAACAGTAAGGACAATCCTTTCATGAATGCACATACAGCTATGGGGATACTAACAATGCCCTAAACAAAGAGTGAAAACATTTTGAAATACTGAAGTTCTAGGTTGCAAATAAACTTTTAATTAAATTCAAAGTGATGTGACAATTGAGGTTGTTGATGCATTGTCAGGACCAAATAATACCAAATCTTATGTAAACTGAAATAGCTTAGCTTTGTGTCGTTCCCTCCTTATCTCAGCCAGTGCAGAGCCACTGCCACCCCATGATGTGAGCTATGTACATTCTAGAGCACATACCTACTGGCCAGGCCTGCCTGCAGCATACTCCACTTTGCTGGAGAAGCAGCCAGCTTGCAGTGATCTTTGCAAACCACAGTGCGTAGATAGCCTTTGGTGTTGCTGCTGACTGCTGAGCAAAAGGGAAGATACAGAAGAGAGGAAAGGAGCTGCAGGGTGTAGAGAGCGGTAATTTCTCATTTGTAATTTTATCAGTGAAGCTGTCATCTGTTTTCCACTGAGGCCTCTGGCTTTTGCCCGGTAGAACAAGACTAAAGCCTGTGGTAAAACAGGGTAATCTCACCGTTTGTTTTGTCTTCCAGGCAAGGCAGCAGGAAGTGAGTAAAGGCTGTATTGCTGACAATGGGTGTGGGCAAACTCCATTTGGTTGCATTTACCCCTGATTGCCTCACTGTCTAAAGCTGCCTCTGGTTTCAATCATGGCCAGTGTCACAGACCATATCTCTCTCAGGAACTCAATGACCTGGAACCAGTCTGGCTAGAAGATTAACTAAGCTTTGGTATGGAGACAATAGATGAAAACTGTGTCTTCCTAGCACAGCCCATCAGAAGGAGAAAATCATCCCAAGGGGCTGGAACATTATTTTTGAAAGGTGGCTTGAAAGAGGGAGCCCTCACAGAAAATGAGGGCAATTTAAAGTCTCACTTGTGTGAGACTCAGTATTATGTATGCTTTTTCATCCAAGTATGAAGTATGCTTTTTCGTCCTGGCCAGTCTAACCAAAGTTGCCTCTTGACTCAATGTGTTTATACATACCTTTAATAGAAATATGATTAAAGACAAGGGCAACAGTGGGGTGCTTTCTGCATGGAGCAATCTTAAGCTGTACATGTGATGGTAAAAGGAAATACAACTTACCATCACAGGGTTTATTACGTTCTACCATGCAGTACTTATAGGCTCAGATATTACGGTAAGCAAACCAATATAAGAATGTAATGGAATAGAACTAATTACTGCTATTGACCCAAGTAGAGTTGAAAGCCCAGACTGCAACTCCAATGTCTCCAACTAAAAAATGCCCCTATTTTATTCAGCAAACTGACTCTTCCTCTGTGTATTCAGTATAATATCCATTTACTGACACAGGCCAGCTTTTACTTTTTTTACCAGTGACAGTCCTACAGAAGCAGAGAGCTCTGAGAAAGGGATTTTTATTTTTTTTTTTAACGCATCAATCCACAGCATTAAATTCCTGTGGCAGGTTCACTCTTCAGCTTGAGTGTACAGATTGTGCTCCTGGATACATACATCTCTGTAGCCCCATTGAAGGCACAGACTTACACTAGAAACCCAAAGTGGAATTCATAAACCAGAAGAAAGCCAATACTGTAATTTAAGACCACTTTTGCCCTTCAGAATATTTGTTATCAGGGATGAGGTATGAGCAAGAAAAAAAAAAAACCTCATAGCTTCACTTTTATATTCTGGATTTAGTTTGCAGTGGTGGCAAATAATGGAAAAAACCCCACAAACCATTTTTTTATTGTTCTTTTCTTTGCTAAAGAATATAAATTTTATATAAAAATAATCAAAGAGCAATTACAGTAGGATCTGTCACTGACAATGTCACAAAAAAAAGATGCTTTGCACTCTGATACAGCTTACTCTGTATGTTTGTTTATATGTTGTTAAAATTTAAGTAGCAAAATATATTATTAAAATTATAGTGTAATATATTGTAATCACATATTCTCTCAACATTAGCTACTACTATGAATAAATTATAAATCTATTTCCTTCTGATTTTATATTGCTTTTAAAGATACAGCAAAACTCAGCATGTGGATTCTTTCTCCCTGACTTTTGTGTAAATGAATCCATTTTCATGCCCACGTCTCCTTGTGGGACATAACAATTTGTGCCACAAGCACAGATCAACACAGATCAATTCAAAACAGATATTGATTTGGTCAAAGGAGCCTGCCCTTAGGTCACCTGCTAGGTCATTTCTTTGGATACCACAAAGGACTGAAGATGGCATTAGTGACAAGTTCCACAACTGGGCATAATTTTCTTTTAAAGGTTTATGTGCAATCTTCTGCTTATTCTTCCACTGACAGACACTACATCAAGTTAAAAAAAAAATGGGTTTTAAAAGATGAAACTTAAAACTATTTCAATACTGAAAAGTGAAAAAAAAAAAAGAAGATGGGAATTAAGTAGAGGATTTGTGTGTTCCTTTCAGCACATGATGGCTCACATTTGAAGTTGCGAGTAAGAAATAATGTTCATAACCATAACTGTAGTGGTTTGAACCATGATCATACATACTCTGCCTGAGTCATTGGGAGTCAATTATTTCTTCAGTTCAGAAACCACAGGATATCTTCAGCAGGTCCAAAGAAACCACACAGTAGCCCCACAAACTAAACATTATTACCCAATGTCATCTTTTTCTTCTCTAGTGCAAGGCAGTAGATTTTAATTTTAAACGTGTCCACTACCTATAGCAAAAATCCATTTTGTTAAACACCCTGAAAACATTACTGTTCATTTAAGCAAACAGGCTGATGTGGCTTAAACAAACACTTATGTCTTGGGGTGATAGCCAAGACAATATAGCTCATAACAAAGAACATCAAAGAAGTGACACCTAATTTGGGCACATATTCATTTTCACAATCTCTGAACAAGACATGTCTTTCGCAGATAAAAGCACAGTAAAAACAGTGTTGAACGTTCAGTGACAATGAGAAAATCCAGCTTAAGAACAAAGCAACTCTTGTGTATAACTAAAGGAAACCTCATTTTCCTCTGGGTTGCTGAGAGCTCTTCCTGCAAAGAGAGCCAGTGCAAGGCTATGTATGGCTCACATGCCAGAATAAAGTGGTGCCAGTGGTCGAAAATTTTATGACTGTTCCCTGATTAGGATTGGGAACCTTAGCCAAGCATGGCATCCTTTCTGTATAAGCATCACCTTGATCAGAAGCCCAGTTATGGTGAACCTGAAACCTGGTGGCAGCTCTTTCTCTTCAGTGTATGTTTAAGTGTTCAGGCAATGATTTGTTATTGGCTACTTGCCTATCCTTTGTGTGGAAGGCCTAGTTTATAAAACTGACTCCTTACTACAATGTGATTTCAAACACTTTCTAACATTAGAGTCCTCTCTGGTGTATCCTGAAGCAAAGAAGTAGTAAGTTAGTGAAGAACTATAGAGAAAAGGATCAAGGAGATGAACTAAAACCAAAACAAAACAAAAACACACAAAAAAAAAAAAACCACCAAAAAACCCACAACAACAACAACAACAACAACAAAAACCTTACAGAATCCTAAATAGCAGAATGGTACCAGATATTCTTCTTCATTAGTCTAATACCGCCAGCGAGGTTTTCACTAAATTAGCAGTTTGGGCTTTCGTTTGTTTTCCATTTCTCTTAGAATTTTGTTCACAGCAGGAAAAATCAGCCCTAAAATGAAGCAAAAGTATATGTTGCAAACTCAAATGTCTCTTTAGCTAGGGAAAGTATATGGTCTTTAATGCCATGATAGAAATATATAGCTGAGGTGGTGGAGGAAGCTGGCAACTGTGCTTCACAAAGACTCACTTTTAATGTGAAGACCATTGTCACTTTATTTCTATGTTTATGATTTAAAAATCAGCCCTAAATTGAAGCAAAATTATATGTTACAAACTCAAATGTCTCTTTAGCTAGGGAAAGTATATGGTCTTTAATGCCATGATAGAAATATATGGCCAAGGTGGTGGAGGAAGCTGGCAACTGTGCTTCACAAAGACTCACTTTTAATGTGAAGACCATCCTCACTTTATGTTTATGATAAACAGCTTTGAGAAGTTCTGTGTCCTAGGGAAAAAAAGACAATGTAATTGACTTTGAACTGCACAAGTCTTTCAGACAGATATTTTATGTATTTTGAAGAAGAAAATATTGCTGAGGGTTTAGCTCTTATTTGCATTAAATGGATAGAGCAGATTGCATTCGCTCTGCGTTTGTGCATAAGCAAGAACTCGTTAAGAGTAGAAGGCATATGAGGGAATTAGGCACTCTAGTCTCACAGGTTTTTAACAGGAACTCAGTGACTAACTTCCTGAGAAATCATTATTTCCTCATAATGCACTTGACTGTTATGAATGATCTTCACACACTTGAAATCTGAATAGTTTAAAGTATTGTTTTGCTGCAGAGGGCAGGCAGATCCTTTCATTTCGTTTTGACCAGATGAAAGCTTAGCTTTATATGAATCTGCAAACAAAATCACCAATCACACCAGTGTGCTTTGTTAGCATATGTGTGTGTGATGAACCCCTCATGAAAGAAAAATCCTTTTTATTCAGTTTACTCTCCCCTCATTTGGCTTATTGGACGTATCAAGTTAAATGTTAATTGCAGGCTACAGAGAGGTTACTTATCCCTTTGTAATCAAATATCTCATTCATTAACTACCCATGCAACAAAATATCTGCTGCTGAGGATTTGACTGAACCTTTTGTTTTCATGGCAACGAGAAGATACCGCCAATCAGGATTAAAAATGGGGAGAAATATTGTTTTCATCTTTAAAAATATATACACACAAAAGAATGCTAAGCTGTAATTTTAAAAAGAGACACAAAAAACCTGGAGATATATTCAAGAAGACTTGTAGTTTTATGAAAAGAGTTTTGGGATTCCAGAAATCCACAGAGATTAAAAATACCTTTTTTTCCTCACTCATTATTACTTTCTCATTATACATTGACTTGCTGTGTGACCTTAGGCAATTAATTTACTCTCTAGCCAAAATTTTCCAACCTGAATATGTAAAATTAAACATCTGAATCTATTTTTATGTGCTAAAATAAATGGCCTGATTTCCAGAGGTCACTTGTACCCTAAATATTCATTAAGTTGACAGGGGGTCTGCCTGCCCTTTGCCTCTGAACAACTCATTACTTCTTGTGTACATAAGCAGAGATTTAGATGCTTAGCTCCTGGTTTCAAGTTGACAAATTATATTCTCAGGCTTGTCACACTATGGGGTATGATGTGGGGATCCCTGAGCTAACAAGACCTGAGCAAAATAAGGTTGAACAGCTCAGTATTGGTCAGGGTCAAAAGTGATGCTGCTTCACTGGCATATCTCAGCACATGACTCCCAAAAGGTTTTCCTAGCATAAAAGTTACTCTCGTTGCATAGGAAACATGTCTGAAGAGATTTAATTTCCCTGAACATAATCTTGTACATTTCATTTAGATGTTTAACTCAAATATTAATGCACACAAAAAAACGTTTGGCCCTAAAAGGAGTCTCACGATGCAGTCTGTTTACCATAGGGAAGAGAGAGAATGCCTCTGAAGATAAGCAGAGGGCACTTCACACCTATTTTAAGTGTCTGTTTTTCCACTGAGAATGGAGAAAATTAATAGAAGATGTTAGGTGCTTACATCCACTCAAGATCCAAAGCATTTTAGTCCTCTTCTGAGAAAAGTATCTGGTAAAGGTGACACTGTCATATTCTTAATAGTGTAGTGGTTTGAGCACTCACTAAGGAAATGAGGGGGTTGCATTCCCAGCCCTGATCGTCTTACAGGGAGTTGAATCCACCTCTCCTATAAACCTCCAGAGTGACCTAACCGCTGTGTCATGAGTAATCCGAATGAGGCAGTTACTGTTCTTTCTCCTGAGGCTGAGCCGCCGGGTAGCCAGGAATGCAAAATTCATTAGTCTGGGAAAGCAGTGGGGAAACAAGTGTCTGATTGTAGTCATGGGAATACGTCTGAGAAGGGGATGTCTCCAGCTTTCAGCCTTCTCCTGTGGAACTCAAACACATCTCACCTTGAACAGTAAGGGGCAAAAAAAGGGAGTAAGCTCTGGAAAATGGAGCAGCCCTGAACTGCAATTCCTATACTCATCCTTTTTGCGTTCTCAAGCACTTACTTCTTCCTGCACTCAGAGCTCCTGTAATTGACTTTGCAGAGATATTCAGCTTCAGAAAATCGCACATGTTCAGGTAGTGTTTAGTAAAGGGTTTCTGACACACATATCATAGAATTGCAGAATCACAGAATGGTTCAAGTTGGGATGGACATTGAAGGTCATCTGGTTCAAACACCTTTGCCATGGACAGGGATACTTTCCACTAGACCAGGTTGCTCAAAGCCCTACCCAGCCTGGTCTTAAACACTTCCAGGGATGAGGCATCCACAATTTCTCTGGGCAATCTGTTCCCGTGTCTCACCACCCTCATGTCAATCCCTTAAGGCTGAGAAAGGTACAGAACATCGACTTCAGAGATTCCACCCCCTAAGGGGTCACTTTTGCAAATTAAGGTGCTTTCGGCCAGAATTTAGGATTCTGTGAGTTCACCAAGGCTCAAGTTTATCTAGCACTTTGGGTGGGCAGTCCCTTCATGGAGAAGAATGTCTACATGTATTTTCCACACCTTCAGGTTTAAATCTGCCTGGATTGTTTTTCCAGGTTCTCAGACTTCTGCTGCAAAGCATATGACACAAGAATCAATATGGGGTGGCCCATTCTACTATCAGGTTGTGAATATCAAGATGTTAGCCCGCATTTTGATATAATCAGTTAGATAACTTGCCTACAAATATATGAAAATGTTCTTGGTAACAGACATTTAGAGCCAGATGTAAGCCCACTAAACTTTCTAGTGCTCAAAAGTCCAATCTGAGGCTTATTTGTAACATTTCCGGTTCATCTCTCACTGTTCCCCCGTGATAGTTGTCTCTAAGGCAGCAGTTCATGATTAAAGCTGTCTTTTATTCTTGATTTGCTTTCACATTAACATAGCCCAAAGATGAATTGATTATTTCTAAGTGGAGAAAAACAGAGAGAGAGAACAAATACAGCTTTACTGGAAATAGTTACTAGAAGTCCCTGCTTTTGAGATCCTCCCCGAAAATAATTCAATACATGATACAATACATAATACATGATTCAATATATGATTCAATACATAATATAATCCCAAGCACAACTCCAGGCTGGGTGGTGAATGGCTGGAGAGCAGCCCTGAGGAAAAGGACCTGGGGGTCTGGGGTGATGAAAAGTTCAACATGAGCCTGCAGTGTGTGCGTGCAGCCCAGACAGCAACCGAGTCCTGGGCTGCATCAAGAGCAGTGTGGGCAGCAGGGCAAGGGAGGGGATTCANTGAGGCCTTGAGTAACCTGTACTAGTGGGAGGTGTCCCTGCCTATGTCAGGGGGTTGGAACTAGATGATCCTTGAGGTCCCTTCCAACCTTACCATTCAATGATTCTATCGTATTTTACACTTTATCCAGATGACATACCTTAAACTTCAAGTTAGAAAAACAAACAAGCAGTTTTTCTTGCTGTATCTGTTACTTATCACTTAACTCATACACACAACTCCCCTTGCCAATCCTTGAAACTCACCTTGCCCATAAGGCAGACTCTGGGATAAGGTAGAGAGGTGGAAAGAAGGTGGAAGGGTGGTTGGGAGCCCCTCCTGGGGACTCTGATTTCTGGGAGTGATATTATGTGTTACTTTTCACTTGCGTACTTCTGAATATATATCTATAAATGTTGTAATATATTGCAAATATCTGCTTGTATATTGTGCAAAACTGTGAATATAAAGCTTCATTCCTTAACTTCCAGCCGGATGAGTCTAGTCTGGATGATCTCACAAGAGTGTGAGGGGGCAGGTGACTCCCAGACCATCACAAATGGCACAATCAGATGCTTAGGTTTTTAAGCATATCCACTGAAGGAACAATTTGTTGGTACATGTCCCACATTAGGGCCACGAGCTACCCAAGATTGAAGGACACTTACTTCTTTTGGAGAGTAAGAATGAAGATACTGCACAATGGTGTGAAGTTTAAAAAGAGATTCTATTTACTGGTGCATATATGCAAAAGTCAGTCGGGTAGAATGAATGCATTCACAAGCTAAGCCATGTCTATGGGGCTAAAACCTTCCATAAATCCTCCACCCCCTCCACCCCCAGCAGGCCTGAGAGTAGGCTATAAATGCCCTCCCCAGATTAGGCCTACAAGGCCTCAGCAGGCTGCATAATACAGCTCAAAATTCCCTGCCAGCTAGAAACCATCTCCCACACATAGACCATGAGATAAGTAGGGATGTGTGCTTTTCCTGGAGAAAAGACATGAAGGGAGGAAAGACAGGGAGGGCAGGAGACTCGAAGAGAGGAGATTCGAGGAGAGGGGACTTGAGGAGAAGAGAGGAGACTCGAGGAGAGGAGAGTCAAGGAGAGGAGACTCGAGGAGAGGAGAGTCAAGGAGAGGAGACTCGAGGAGAGGAGAGTCAAGGAGAGGAGACTCGAGGAGAGGAGAGTCAAGGAGAGGAGACTCGAGGAGAGGAGAGTCAAGGAGAGGAGACTCGAGGAGAGGAGAGTCAAGGAGAGGAGACTCGAGGAGAGGAGAGTCAAGGAGAGGAGACTCGAGGAGAGGAGAGTCAAGGAGAGGAGACTCGAGGAGAGGAGAGTCAAGGAGAGGAGACTCGAGGAGAGGAGAGTCAAGGAGAGGAGACTCGAGGAGAGGAGAGTCAAGGAGAGGAGACTCGAGGAGAGGAGAGTCAAGGAGAGGAGACTCGAGGAGAGGACACTTGAGGAGAGGAGAGGAGACGCGAGGAGAGGAGATTCGAGGAGAGAAGAGACTCAAGGAGAGAAGAGACTTGAGGAGAGGAGACTCGAGAGAAGAAGAGACTCGAGAGAAGAAGAGACTCGAGGAGAGGAGACTCGAGGAGAGGAGACTCAAGGAGAGGAGACTCGAGGAGAGGAAATATCAGCCAGGCACTCCCTTATAAACTATGGTATTGGAAAGTGAAATAGAATAACAATGTTACACTATCCTGGGATGACCGGGTGCTTCACCTGGGATGAGAATTCATCTCTGTAGTTTTCTTAAGGGAACCTGGGCCCTCCTCAAACTACCACATTACAAAATAGAAGCCATTGAGAAAAAACAAAAAACGTAGAAGTCATCCTTAGTATTACATAGCTTCCCTCAGTGACCACAGAAATTTAATGTGCTGGAAATCTATACATAGCTGAGGGGTACAAATTTCAAGGACAAATGGGATTTTGTAGATTAATGGAGTAAAAAGTGATAAGAATATTAAATAAATAAAACCATTTGAAAAATTAAAGGAAGACTACAATAAAAACTTGTGAGATATCTGGCAGTGGCAAAAATCCTATGAATTTTATGTATTTTTTTTTAAAGTGAGAAAATATGTTAAATATGTCCGTTTCTACATGGGGCACAGGACTCTGCACTCCAGAAGTGTCTCACCACTGCCAAGCAGAGGGGAAAGATCACCTTTCCTGACCTGCTGACAATGCTTCCCCTCATGTAGCCCAGGACATTATTTGTCTTCTTTTATCATGAGGGCACTCTGCTGACTCATGTTCAAATCGTTGTCCACCATGACCCCTAGAATATTTTCCCCAGAGCTGCTTCCCAACCAGTTGCACCTCCATGCTTAAGAGTGTATAAGGTTACTCCTCACCAGAGCTGGTCTTTTTGTATCACTCTGTTGAATTTAATGAGATTTCCCTTCTCAGTTCTGCAGCCTGTCCAGGTCTCTCTAATGGGAGTACACCTCAGTCAGCTGCTCCTCCCTGTTTTTTACCATCTGCAAACTCATGGAGGATGTAATCTGTGACATCATTCAGGTCTTTAATGAAGATGTTCAACAACATTGGCCAACTTATGACCTGCCTCTGAACTGACTTTGTGTTGCTGGTCACAACCTTTTGGGCCCACTTGTTAACTAGATTTTAATCCACTTTACTGCTCACATATCTAATCTATAGTTTCTCAGTTTAACTACAAGTACATTGTGGAAGATATTGTCAACCACCTTATTAAAATCAGTTGCCTCTTTAGAGGTCTTCAGGTGGATCAAGCATGACTTCCCCCTTATAAATGCAACCTAAGAACTCCCAATCACCTTCTTGTCCTTCATATGTCTGGAAACACTTTCCAGGATTGGTTGTTCCATTACCTATGCAGTGATAGAGATGAAGCTGAGTGGCCTGAAATTCCTCCCATCTTCCTCCTTGCCCTTCCTGAAGACAAGAGTGACATTTGTTCTCTTCTAGTTTTCAGGAACTTCTCTGGATCATTAATACCTTCCAAATAAAACAAAAGTGTCCTCACAGTGGTATGAATCAGCTCCCTCATAGTTGCATTGTATAAACCCCCCAGGACTTATATATGTTTCTAGATTGTTTAGAGTTCCATAACCTGATCCTCCATCAAAAATGAATCTTCCTTTCTCCAGATTCAATGAATCATCTAGTATTCTTTGTTCTCATTTTCTGGTGAACATGCAATATGCTTGTGCATATGCCACAATTTTATTCATTACTTGCATATTGATAAAAAATCCTTTTAATTTCATGAAGTCTCATGAACAAATATCAAAACACTGTGGAGGAGTAAGAATTAGGAGAAAGCAAATGAAGACAGGGCAACAAAGTTATCAAACATAACTGGGCTGCATCAAAAGAAATGTGGCCAGCAGGTCGAGGGAAGTGATTATCCCCCTCTACTCCACTCTGGTGAGACCCCACCTGGAGTACTGCATCCAGTTCTGGAGAACTGAGAACCCTGTTAGAAGAAAGATCTAGACACACTGGAATGTGTCCAGAGAAGGACCATGAGGATGATGAGAGGGCTGGAGCTCCTCTCCTATGGAGACAGACTGAGAGAGTTGGGGCCGTTCAGTCTGGAGAAGGAAGGCTTCAAGGAGACCTTATTGTGGCCTTCCAGTATCTGAAGGGGGCCTATAAGAAAGCTTGGAAGGGACTTTTTAGGATGTCAGGTAGTGATAGGACTGGGAGGAATGGAACAAAGCTAGAAATGGGTAGATTCAGACTGGACATTAGGAAGAAGTTCTTCACCATGAGGGTGCGAGACACTGGAACGGGTTGCCCAGGCAGGTGATGGAAGCCCCATTCCTGGAGATCTTTAAGACCAGGCTGGATGAGGCTCTGAACAACCTGATCTAGTGTGAGGTGTTCCTACCCATGGCAGGAGGGTCGGAACTGGATGATCCCTTCCAACCCTGACAATTCAATGATTCTGTAAGAAGATAGCTGAAAGGGTAAGTAGATAGATGCACTTATCTTAATAAATCCCAAGAGAAATGCCATTCAAACCTAGATCTGACAGTTGGAGACAGCAAAAGAGAAAATGGCAAACCTTTTCTGCTAATTATTAAGAAAGAAAAATGAAGAAGTAAATTGCTGTTCTTAAGCATCCATTACCAGGAAATCTACCTAAAAAGCTTTCCTGGGTTTACTATGAAGGAACACAGAGTCTAGCATGCCAGATGATAACTGATAAGGAACAACTAGTGATAGAGTCTTTGGACTGTTGAAAGGCTCAGCAACCAAAATCTAGTGATAGAGTCTCTGGACTGTTGAAAGGCTCAGCAACCAAAATATGAGGAAAGGAAACATTAAGAGATCCTTAATCTTCTGAAGAGTAACTAATGAGGAGGTATTCACTATGCTGCAGAGGATAATTTCTATCAATTGACATACTCTATATAAACAGATTTTCCATAATTTTATTAGGTTCTTATTATTAATTCCCTGCCTCACCAGACTAGTGGAATACAAATGAGAGCGACACACAATAGCTCTCTAATCGATACATGTAGTAAAGAAAAAGTAGCTATGTGATAATGCCTCTTGCAAAAGAACAATTTGAATATGTGTTTCTTAGGAAGTCCTTGGTCAGTTTTGGTTTTATCAAAATATTTTCCATAGCTCATTAGCAGTTTCTGTGACCAAATGTTTCTGGTTTATTGATTAAAGTCAGGGCCTGAAGTAGAATAATGAAGAAACCTAAACGTATCAAACAAAACCAAAAGATACTGTTAGGAACAGGTTTAAAATCCATCCACTATTCTTATTATTCTATAATCCAGAAGGCAAGCAAAATGATTAATTTTAAAATTATTTTTTAAATCTTAGAAAAATAATCACAGATTTATTTTTTTTTTATTACACTCTGGTATTCGTATGCCTCTATGAATATTTGTGTGCTTAAATGGCATAATAATAAATCAGAATTCATATGTATTCAGTAGCCAGGAAAATGTTAGGTGTCTATTTTAGCCTTACAATTGCTTCTTCTTCATAAAGTTGGTCATGGATGAAGAAAATAAGTAAATAAAACTTGACTTGTCTTCTTTTTTTTTTTTTTTTAAGCATGATTTGCTTCAAAGTTTCCTGGGATGCATCAAGAAAAGTATGTCCAACAGGTCTAAGGAGGTTATTCTCTCCCTC
Source organism: Ramphastos sulfuratus (assembly GCA_013399055.1). NCBI lineage: Eukaryota > Metazoa > Chordata > Aves > Piciformes > Ramphastidae > Ramphastos > Ramphastos sulfuratus. Next base: position 23,282 of record WBNM01020129.1, read on the forward strand.
TACTCTGCCCTGCTGAGATGACATCTGCAATACTGTGCCCAGTTTTGGGCTCCTCAGTTCAAGAGAGACAAGGACCTGCTGGAGAGAGTCCAATGGAGAGCCATGAGGATAATTGGGGCAGTTGAGCATCTTCCCTATGGAGAGAGACTGAGAGACTCTGTGTTATCTATGTTTGTGTCCTTGTTTTTATACATCTCATCAAGCCTATGAGTGAAGTAGACATCACCATCGTTTCCTTTTCACACCCTATAATATAATTTTCTCCATTAAAATATTCCAATTAGCCTCAAATCAGCACAGCAGGGAGGATGGGTTCCATGATCTCTGGAGGTCCCT
>WBNM01020130.1:0-23219 GCA_013399055.1 Ramphastos sulfuratus
AGACAGAGACACAAAGAAAGAGACAGAGAGAAAGAAACAGAGAAAGAAAGAGAAAATAAAGAAAGATCATGAAAGAAAGAAAGATCATGAAAGAAAAAAATCATGAAAGAAAGAAAGATCATGAAAGAAAGAAAAATCATGAAAGAAAGAAAGATCATGAAAGAAAGATCATGAAAGAAAGAGAAAGATCATGAAAGAAAGAAAGATCGTGAAAGAAAGATCATGAAAGAAAGATCATGAAAGAAAGAGAGAAAGAAAAATCAAGAAAGAAAGAAAGAAAAATCAAGAAAGAAAGAAAGAAAAATCAAGAAAGAAAGAAAGAAAGATCATGAAAGAAAGAAAGATCATGAAAGATACAACATACAAGTGAAGGAGGTCTCAAAATTAATATTGTCCTGGCAATTGTAATGCTGTTTTTCCTTTGAGATCTTCACTTTGCCACACTAATATTATTCAACAAATTAGCTGTGTGCATACTCACAGATGAGGGGCAAGCATTAAAAACTGCCAGAGTTATTAGGTAAAGGATCTGTAGCTAAATGAAGAGCAGAAGTTAAGAGAAAACAAAAACACACTCTTCCTGCTGAAGAAAGGAAACCATACTGCTCCTGAAACCACAAGCAGAACAAATCTAACTTCCTTCCCATTCAAAAATAAGAGGGCAAGTAATTTTGGTTGCAAAAAGAAACGAATGATTAAAAAGGTTACAGAATGCAAAATGATCACACTACATGTGGGAAGGTGGCTAAAAATCAAGTGCTCGCTGTTTTTTCAAACACAAGAGGAGTCATTAATGAAAGCTAGTAGGAGACAGGTCCAAAGAAATAAAAGCAGATGATTCTTCACATAATAGGTGGAATTTGTCCAAATGCTTTTCTGCTATCAGCACCTAATTACCAGAGAAACGTAGACAAATTGGATGAAGTTCAAAGAAAAGCTATGAAAATAATTAGGGGAGACTAAACTAAAGAAGATAAAAGAAATTAAAAGAGAAATACATGTACAGTGCTGGCTAAATGACAACTAAGTTACAATTACATCTGCAAGAAACATTTTCAGTGTGCAAAATCTACACTGGTTCATTAGCAGAACCATTTAGAGGGATACCAAAGAGTGTTATACAAATACCAGGGGAAAACTAAGTTATGGACATTGAAGTTCAATGAGAAAAACTTTAATTTGTCTCTGAAATTGAATTAATTGGCATAAGAGTAGATTAGACAAGCACTAGTATCTACATTAGTTCAGGAGAGAACTTGCACTGCAGTAAGCAGAAAGAGAGAATATGATAAAAGGAAGTTTTGAGTCTTCTTGATCAGCAATTTTGGGGAAAAAAAATATCCAATGAAGTCAATAATTTTTTTCAGGAAATCATTATATTATTGAACATTTACATTCCATTGTTGACACTTCAGATTGCATTGTTTCAAGGATTTGTTTTTAATCTTTTTGTTAAAGCATATCAAGCCTATGTAAAGTACATATACAAGAAGGACAAAGAGAGACTGCTTACAAAGGCCTCAAGCAGTAGGACAAGGGGCAATGGATTCAAACTACAGAAGAGCAGATTTAGACTGGATGTTAGCAACAAGTTCTTTACCATGAGGGTAGTGGAACACCTTGCTCAGGGAGGCAGTTGAGGCCCCATCCCTGGAGATATTCAAGGTGAGGGCTCAACAGAGCTAACCTAGTTGAGAATGCTCCTGCTTACTGCAGAGGTGGTTGGCTTAGATGACTTTTGGAGGTCCCTTCCAACCCAGAACGAGAAAGGAGAAAGGAGTGACAGAGACCACATGTGATGAATTGACTGCAATCCCCATTCTACATCCCCCTGTGCCCCTGTGGAGAGGAAGCAGAGAAAATTTGGAGTGAAGGTAAGCCCAAGAAAACAGGAGAGGAAGAAGGAAGAGGTTTTAAGATGCAGTTTTATTTCTCTTTATCCTACTCTGATTTGATTGGTAATAAATTTAATTATTTTTTCCCCAAGTCAAGATTGTTTTGCTCATGATGGTAATTGGTGAATGATCTCTCCTTGTCCTTATCTCAAGTTTTTCATTAGATCTTCTCTACTCTGTCCAGCTGAGGGGAAGAGTGACAGAGTAGCTTGGGTGGGCACTTGCAGTCCTGCAATCCAGCCAGGGTCAACCCACCACAAACAGCAAAAAATTAAATATGTTGGAGCAAGATATGTTTAAAAGTGGAAGTACTCATTGTAATCCATGAGCTAAAAATAGGCAAACTGAGTAAGGAATCAGGTGACTTCCAATTTTGAAAACACAGATTCCCTGGGAAATCTCAACTTTACAAAGAAGCTTTCTCCTACCACATATCACAAGAAGCTTCATGATTACATATTTCTGACACACAATAAGAAGGCTTTGCAGACCCTACAGTCATTTAATCAATACATGAAGTACCTTTTGGGTTTTTTTTCCAGTCTGAGAACCAAAATTGTGTGATAAAATGACAACAGCAATAGTTTGTCCATGGGTCTGCATGGACTAATATTATCTACATAGACTCCCTAATGAGTTTAGCTCCTATGAAGAATTTGTTGCCAGTAAATCAGCATTGTCATTATTCAATATTATGGCTGTGTTCTACCCTGCTGGGTGGAAATTCTGACTTTCAAACACCTTGATTTCAGGGGTCATTTTATTGGATGGGCAGGATCCAGTAAAAATCAGAGTAAACATGAAAATCTAACATGACTTGACTGGAAGAGAAACAGGCACTGACATTTCTTTTGTCGTGTGAACACACAGGGTGAGAGAAAGTTGGGTTGTATCCTGTGTATGGTACACATAGGGGTTCCCATTACAGCCTGGGGGCAGAGGATGATCTCCTGGAAGGTGGATGAGTCCTCCCCTGTGAAGTCATGCAGGGGCAACAGTGGCAAAAGGGCAGCAGGGATCAGCCAGGGCTACAGGACAGAAGGTAGATAGGAGGATGCACATCCCTTGTCGGGCAGACAGCTCCCTCTTATTACTGCACTCTAGCTGGGTGCTGACCTAAACGAGTGACACATTGAAACATTCATTAACTGCTGCAGTTTGTCCCATTGACACATCAGAGAAAGCCTTAACTGGTCAGAGAAAGCCCCCCCCCTAACACAAATAAGATGGTCATGCATCCAAAGCATCCTACTTGCGTACTCAGATGAGTGTTTGAGGCATGCAAGTGGAAGCTGTATAAGGCAGGTATTTGGTCCTGCACACAGCTGTTGCTCACCATCCCACAAGCAGAAAAATGGGCTGAGAAATTGCAGCTCTTCTCTAGATACCTTGGGTCAGCAGCAGTAGGACTATTTCTCCTACCTGATTCTTACCACAGAAATAAAATTGAAAAGCATGGCTCTAGCAAAACCTCTCCAGAAGTGGACTAGTCTAGCTTCATTTGGCACTTCTAAAGAAAGGACCCCACTGCCACCTCCACTGCCACGAGAATGTGGAGAGGGCAGCACTGCTTCAGAGGGGGAATGTGGTATGCTGGTTTGAGCTAACTGGAATATTTTAATAGAGAAAATTATATTATAGGCTGTGAAAAGCAAACAATGGTGATGTCTGCTTCACTCACAGGCTTGCTGAGATGTATAAGTACTTGAAACACAGCTAAGCCACTCAAGCTTGTTGTCTCTCAGGCTGTCAGCAGCTGTTGGCTTCTCCTCTCTGCTGAGTAACCTCACTAACCCCTTTCCTTCTAACCCCCCTGGCCTATCCTCAAAAATCACCTTGCATGTAAGGCAAACTTTGGGGTAAGGTATAGGGGTGGGGAGAAGGTGGAAGGGTGGTTGGGAGCCCCTCCTGGGGACTCTGATTTCTGGGAGGGGAAGTGTGTTTCTGTATTACCTTTAGCTTATATATCTCTGTAACTATTCCTGTCTATTGTGTGTATCTCTGCTTGTACATTGTGCTAAGCTGTAAATAGAGCTTCAGTCCTTAACTTCCAGCTGGCTGAGTTCTAGTTTGGGTCATTTTACAAAGTGTGGGGGGGCAGGGAGCTCCCAAACCATCACATGTGGTTTCCTGGGAGAATTTGGAGCACAGACTGCTTCAGTGCCAGTGAAAAGAGCTCAGAGACTCACTTTTGACCCCAGTCGCTCAGAGGCAACTTCTGTATTTCAATCTCACCACACTCCTAGGCTTACAGGCATTATGCAGTTCTACTGGGTAGGGTTCAGATGCTCAGCCCTTTGCAGGACCAAATCAATCCATGATGACTTGAAATCATGGTTACCAAGACTAAATGGAAAGAGTGTTGTTTCCCAGAACACAGCAGATCTCTCACAATGTACTGGGGTGCATGTTTTTCATCTCCACTGAGCTATGAACAATAGGCAGCTCTCTGCTTTTATTAAAAACTTTGAGGGATTATTATTTTAGTTAAGCCTTTAAGAAACCATACCTATCTGCAAAGGGCAGCTTGTGTAATGAACTTCCTGTTTGCATCAGAGCTGGATACTGCTTTCTGCTGTTGCCTGTTACTGCCCAGTTCATATGAACTGCCTGGAGTTTATTTTTAGCTCACTTGAGCCTATTGTAAGGTTTGTTCAAGAACTTTACTTTCCAACCAGAAAATGTAATGACTGCATGCAACATCAAGTTTAGAAATATATTCTTCAGTCCTTTTAAACAGACATGATACCCAGTGAAAATAGATAATGAGGAGTGGTGGGATTCAAGCAATCTGTTCAAACTTGTGCTGGTTGGAGTGGTTGAATTCGAGCAATCCCAAACCATCACAAAACTAAAAAAAATTGCCTTTTTATTTTCAAATTATACTCTTAATTTCTAAAGTAAGCATTTATTTGATAAAGGAGTCATGCTCCATTCATTTAATTACCAATTAAAACAGGGGAGAGGGATAAATATTTACTAAAATGAGCAGGGGGGTATTTTTATTTGAGGAAAAAATATGTAATTATCTAAATGTCTTGAGATCACAGAATCAAGCACTCCAGAGTCTTCTGTGTCTGGCACTATTTGTTTCATGTATATTGAATCACATCTAGCACAAGGGAAAAGTACTTGAGATTGAAATCAGACCAAAAGGATGCTTTTTACAACAGTCTTTCAACCTCTTACAGAAGAGAAAATAACAACAATGATAATAATAATTATAATAATAGCAGCAGCAGCAGCAACCACCATAATAATAATAATAATATCACATGTAATCACAGAATAATTCAAGTTAGAGGTAATCTCAAGAGGTCACTTAGTCCAGTGTTCTGCTTAAAGCAAGACAAACCTTGTGGTTACTGAGGGCTGCATTCAATTTGGCCTCCAAACTCTCCAAGGCTGGAGAATTCACAGCCTCCTCCAGATAACCTTTTCCAGTATCCAGGTCTCCTGGTGCAAAGCTTCTCTTCACACCCACTGGGAACACCTCTTGTGTCAACCTCTGCTTGCTGCCTGTTGTTCTCCCAGACTGAGCCACTGAGAAGTGGCAGGCTCCATCTTCTTGATGACCTTGTTACAGGTAGGAGGATGCTGCTATTAGGATCTCTCAACACAGCCTCCTCCTGAACAAGCCCTGCTCCATCAGCCTCCCCCCACCACACAAGCATGCCAGTCCCCTGTCTGTGGCACTCCACTGAACTCACACCAGTTTACCACTATTGTTGTTTTCATGCACCCAAACCACCACAGTATCTGAATAGGGCCTAACAGGTGCTGAGTAAATCCTCACTTTCCTCCACCTCCTGATTGCATTCCTGTTGCAACAGCCCAGGATGCCATTGGCCTCCTTTGCTGCCAGGGCACATTGCTGGATCCTGGTACGCTGTTGGAGGTGTCTCTGCTCACTTCAAGGGGGTTGGACAAGATGACCTTTGAGGACCCTTTCCAACCCAAAGCATTCTATGATTCTATAGTTGGATGAGGTTGGAGGAGGCCTTGAGTGACCTGTGCTAGTGGGAGGTGTCCCTGCCTATGGCAGGGGGTTGGAACTGGATGATCTTTGAGATCCCTTCCAACCTTACCATTCTGTGATTCTGAATCTCACAGAGGTGTATGGTGAAAGAAAACATGCCTTGCTGGAAGAAAGTACTCTTTGAAAGGAGTTTCTTATTTAAACATTTACTCAATTGCTTATAGTTTAGAATGTTGTAATTTCCATGATCTTTGAGGTCCCTTCCAACCTTCCCACTCTATGATCCTGCCCAACCTGATGCCCACAAGCCCTCCAGACTCCTCTAACAGAGCAGCTCACTGCACCCAGCCTGTACTCCTCTGTGGGGTGCCTCCTTCCCAGGTGCAGGGTTTAGTGTTTGGCACTTGTCCTTCCTGAATTTCCATTAACTTCATTACAACACAAAATTCTACTAATGATTCTTAAACAAAGACTTAACATTTTCCTTCTTTCTGCTTTGCTCTACTATTGCAGACACATTTTACTTGATGATCTTTGAGGTCTCTCCCAACCTTGCTGATACTGTGATACTACAATTTAGCTTATAAAGATGGGTTACATAACTCAGGATACATTTAGAATCTGATTAGATGCAATAGAAAGATAAAGAAGCCTGTCCAGTTTTTAATAGAGAATTTCTCTTTCATTGTCTCCCAATTTCTACATTTGCTGCTGTAACTACTTTGGCTTTGACAGATCCATAATAATTTACAGAAGCTGTATACTACTACAATCAGTTTTTTTACTCTTGAGCTAGGTCTGATGAACCATGAGTCACAGCACTTTCTATGTGTATGTATTTTCAACAATTTCAATATTCAACTTCAGCCCCTTAAAATTCTTTACTTTGAGCCAATTTGATATTAATAGCAAAAAAAAGAAGTACTCTGCAGGAAAAGTGAACATCAGTTGGAAATAGGTATGTTGAAAAAGGTTTAGAGGTAGGTGAGGGATGTAAGCTTAACAAGTTAATTGTGACTTCATTAACTTTCAATTAATTGCATGTATCAGTGGATCTTGAGGCTTTTGCTTTTTTGGAAGAAGAATTTATTTCTGCCCAACTCCTGCCTATGAAATTTCACAGGAAATATTGAAAAAAAAAAAAAAAAAAAGATGTGGTTAGTTACAATACAGAGTATGTGGTATGAGCCCTAGAAGGACATGGTCCTCTGCCCTGTCAAGGAGCAATCCCAAGGGACCACATTAATACTTAGTTTAAACTTTCTAGAAGGAAATGCAAAAGCTTCAGGGCTGAAATCTCAAAGGTTGCTATAGAATGAAGGCTGTTGAACACAGGAAGTGTTTTCATTTTTAAAGTTTTGACATTTTTTGCTAGCTGTCACTGGCATGGAGGGGTTTTTAACAGTTTGTTGCCCTCTGCTTCAAAAAGCCACAATGGAGACTGAAATGGCCTATGGGAGGGGGTTGGAACTAGATGATTCTTGAGGTCTCCTTCCAACTTTACCATTTTATGATTCTGTGAAAAAAAAGAAAAAACCAACAAAACAAAACACCCAGACCCATTGTCTTTACAAATAGACAATTTTCAGTGAAAGCTATTTGTGCTTGGTTTGACATTTGAGTATCTATTCAATATTAGGTCTGCTTCCCTTCTCTCATCTTTAAAACAATCTGTCACCAAAGACATCACCATCAGGAATTACTGTCCTGGTTTAAGACAGCCTGCTCTCACAAGCAAGCCACACACACACAGATAGGAAGGAAAAGTAACACAAAAAACCTCATGGGTTGAGATAAAGAGAGTTTAATGAAATTAATACAATGTACAATACCATGTGAAAGAGCAAAAAGCACCACATCAGCAACAGACAATCAGCAAACAAGCCAGCAAGCAGAAAATGGCAGCATCCAGGCCAGCAAAGCAGAATTAACCAGANAAGTCATATCACTGAAGTGCTGTATTTAGAGGATGAAGAGGCAGGAAACTAAGAACTGTGCAGAGTTCTATGGAAGGTCTCCTGCAGCAGAGCAGAGAGAATCCCAGGTGATTAAAACTTAATTTTCCTTTGATTTTCTGATGTGTAATCAATCTGTTGTGGCCAAATATGACATCATGTTTCATTAGCCAAAGAAAATACATCCTACACCAGAATCAAACACAGCAATTGAGCAGCTTTAGATGCTCTGTAAATTGACAACTATGCACCACAGTTCTGGTACGTCAAACCCCAAACTCCATAAAATTGCAATATTTATCTCCAAAACCGTAACTGTCTAAACATTTACATCAAGTTTCTTCCATAAAACACACATTGAAAGTTTAGAAATGTTGACTGAATCATTTCCTGTGACTCAGTGATTTGCTATTGCATCTGTGCAGAACACCAGGAGAGCTGTTTTTAGCTTGACAATTTTACAATTCAATGGAATGTTAATGGCCTCTTAAATTTCATATAAAACAGCTCCTTATCATGTTCTTAATCTCTTATCAGATGTTATCTATAGTAAGAAAAAAAAATAATTCAAGGATAATAACCATGGAGAGGAGTAAGAAAATTCTCCCATGCAACCGATACAGATTAAAGATTAGCAAGACTGTGTGCCAGCTATTTCCTGTGATTGAACAGATATCTAGAGAATCATTACTCTGTTCTCCCATCCTGTGTTACCCAGCACACATGATGAGAAGCTGCTGTGTACTGATGAAGTTAACAGTGTACTCCTAGTTATCAGCCCAAAGCAGTTTATCACTGAGTTATCCTTAGAGCAGTCCCCAGTAAGGTCCTGCACCTGGGTAGGCACAATGCCAAGCACAGCTCCAGGCTGGGTGGGGAATGGCTGAGAGCAGCCCTGAGGAACAGGCCCTGGGGGTGTGGNCTCAACAATCTAAAGGTGGTTTGCAAGAGAGCAAATACCACATCTGTCCCTAAATCTCCTGGGATCTTTTCTGTGGCTTTATGGAACAGATCCTCCACTTTAACAGATTTCACATCTCCTACTAACACAAGCAATAATCATAGAAATAAAAAAAAAAAGTCAGCATGATTGTATAAAACTCTTAGGAAAAGAGTGAAACTGAATCCCCACACTGTGCTGGCATATGGACAGAGTAAACAAGCTGGAAACAGAGAATGAAAGAAAGAGCAAGCGAGACATCCTTCTCCTCACCCTTCCTTTCCAACCCTCCTACTTACTTGGAGTTTAAATTTAAATTAAGTTTGAAAAGTAGGTTAAAAAAATGTTTCCAACTTCTTTTCATTTGCACTTCTCTATTAGCACCTTTATAAAGACTCAGCTTTTAGAATGCTTTGTTTGTCTTAGAAGCTCTTACTATGTGCCTGCTTAAAGCAGATAGGACAGAACGAGCTGCATGGCTTTTGTTGAGCCTACATTTTAGAGCAAATAGCTTTGAAGCAGAAGCTCCTGAGAAGAACAGCTTGTCACAGGAAACAGAAGAAACTAGTGTGCACTCAAGACAAGTGGGATTTTCCCCAGGCAAGAAAGATAAAATAAATATCCCAATGCAAATTTAGTTAAATGGGAAAGGTTGTAGGTTGATCTTTGGTTTTACAAAGTCTTTACACTAAAGGACCTACAAATTCCTCTAGAGCAGATTTCTGATATAAATAAAACCATTTAAATGAATGCTCTGATCTATGCCTGCCAATATGACAAGAATGTGTAAGAAACAGCAGAAATGTGGCTCCTGTTCGTTCCCTGTCACACCACACTGACAGATTAAAGCAGCACAACTGCTCTAACACATCACATTCCCTGCACTCCCTTTAGCTCATGCTCCTCACTTTGCATGTGCACCTCATTACAGCATTTCCCAGTCCTCCTCCCCAGCTGCTGTTCTGCATGACCCCATCTCTGTTCCCCTGTTCCCAGGGTCTTCAACTCTGCAGGTCACACCTTTACTATCCCCCAAGTGTTTAGCTCTTTCCCTGCCAGTGGGTCTGCCTGCCACTGGTCCCTTCTCACTCTTTGTCTACCTACATTTTTCATTCACTGCTAATTACAAGCAGTAACAACTTCAAAGGCAAATACTTTGGAGCTTAATCTCATCCATAAGCAAGTTTAGTTATGAAGGGGAAAAAAAAAAGAAACCTAAATAGTAGCATCAAAGTTCTAAGCAAAAGTGTATGAAGGGTCAGCAGTGAGAGTGCTCAGCCAAATGTCTGAACTGGCTGCAAAGATATGGGAAAGATTCCCCCCCCCCCCCAATCCCTGTTTCCTTAGTGCCAGAATAGAAAGAACAATGTCTTAGCAGATGTTCTAAAGTCTGCATGAAGAATCCCTGCATCTCTAATCCCTGTATTTCTAAAAAGGGGTCTAGCTGATGTATTTCGTTGCCATTGAAGGAATCTAATTTCTAAAACAATAGAGCACATAGGAAGTCTGCTGCTCCAAAATGAAAAGCCCAGATTTTACCCAGGTTCTATGACAGAGATGGATCTTCAGCAGTAAAAAGTAGTCTACAGCCTTCAGCAAATGTTCTTGTCAACAGAAAGCTGCAGTTGTCAGTCACTCAAGACACTTTCTTCACAGACAACAAGAAACCAGACTTATGAACTGATACTTCTTTGCTTTTCCTAGTGGCATCTGAACCACATAAAATCCTCTCCATCCTTAATTAATTTGTCAGGATGTTTTATATGTGGCTGCTTGTGTATAACTTTTATGGGACTGAGGGTACAGATGTTGGCTGATATTTGCCCTGCCTTCCCCTGTCAGCCACTGCTTGCTTCTGAGGACCACTGTATTTATGGTCCATCTCTTTTTGCTCTAATCTCAACGTCCACAGGAACAACTCCATGCAGCAAAGCAGTGTTTACTCCACGTTTTAAATCTGAGTCCCATATGACTGATATTTAAACTTTCATTGCTCTTTCTCTTACCTATTTTTTGTTTTGTTGAAAGATTAAATGATTCCTGTGGTGAAAAAAAAAATAATAATTACAGAAGACATGGAACATGAAACAGAAGGCTGACATCTAGGTCACAAAAACCAGTAAAGTTTAGAAAAATTCAGGCATGCAAAGAGCTAAAAGTACAGATTACCTATCAGTTTCTCATGCAGACAAAAAAGGGGAGTGGGGCAAAAAGGCAATTACAACATTTTAGTAAGAAAAACTAGCAAAAAGAACTCTTCAGATTTAATTGGAAAAAAAATTCTTTTAAATGTACAATTTTGATGGGTAGATAAACCAAATAAAGGCTCCCTGAAGATGAAAATAGGAAGCCTGTCACATCCATAGCCTTACCCTATCTTCTTTTGTAGACTCCAGCCCCTATCTTCCTCCTCCCCTGCTCAAAGCTACATAATCCACTGTCACATTTTATGGCTGTAGCATCAATCTCTTCTATAACCTGATTAGACTAACTGAAATATCAGAGAACTGCCACAACATAAACAGTGCAAATGGTTTGACTTTAAGTTAAATCAGTTCTCAGAGACACACAAGTGTCTGAGTAAACAACAAAAGTATGGTGGGAAAAGAAAGGGAGAGAAGGGTAGAGGATCTCATCTTTTTGGTAGTGGTGAGCTGGCACCTCTGTTCATTCTGTCTCATTTGACCATCTCCCAGAATAATAGTGCTTGAGGGAATATATCTTCTCCTTTGTCACACATATTCCATGACTGGTGTAGACCCACAAGTAATCTCAGCAATGCAGCAGCTATCCTGGAATTCCATCAGAAGTAGATTAATTTACTCAGGAATCAAACTTCCTCCTACAGCTTCAGAACACTCCAGTCTGCTTTTCTAAGTGCCTTGGCTTTTAATACCCATCTCTCCATAATTCAGTAGAGCTGTTTTTAACGACACCGATGGAAAACCTTCTGTCTAGGGTTCAGAAGCTCTTTTTCTGGTTTTAGAGTAGAAAGAGCCATCTGTGCTCAGATGGTCCCAAAACATCACTCTCCAAAAAAGTCTCTGCCCAGTATTTGTCCTGGCTTCACAGCAGAGCAGATACACAAAATCCTGCAACTTTCTCTCGGCTCAGAAAGGGTTCTACACTGAGCTCCATATTTGCAAAAGAGATCTGGAAAAAATGTTCTTTGTCTGACTGTTATTGTTCCTTGAGGGTGGCAGAGCATGCCCCTTCTGCAAGACAGAATAGACTTCAAGGCCCCCCATGGCACACAATGGCTCCCAGGGAATCTGTGATAGGCCAATACCCCCCATAAGCTTCTAAACCATCCACAAACCCCGACAGTCACCATGTCAAATGACAATACTGTAGAATCCCCAAAAGGGTTTCAGTCTTCTGACAATAAATTGAGAACTATTACAGTAAGTAGACCAGAATTCCCCTTAAGAAGGCACTCCTAAAGTATGGTCCACCAGGCCAGGCCAAACACTCTAAGGCTGGCCTGCAAAAGTCTATTAAAATCCTGTTTTCAACAGTGTCTCCTCTAAAGGTTTGACAAAACAGCTCAGTGGTGGCAGCAGAGAAAGAATGAGGCTAACCAGCGTCCGTCAGCGAGACGCTTTGGGAACTACTACCTTTCCCCCACTATTCTCCTACTCCTGGCAGTTTTTCAGTCTGCCAGATGTCCCTTCACAGATTGAAAGCTACAGCACGTATGCACCCTCACTCCATCCAGGCTCTGGCTCTTCTGCAGAGCAGATTCCAGAGCTCCACCAGCACTCAACTTGACGCTAGGAACATCCCCGCCCACAGAGCTCTTTTGGGTATCCGATGTCACAGAGGTGGACCTCCTTCAAGAGGTCTTTTGCTAGGGCTCTACTGTGACTAACCTTAACCTTCACAGCACGGCTCAGTAAAGTTTACATACTTGAGCCAGCAGCAGTCAGCACAGTCTCTGTCCAGCGGCAGTGATATCAGCAGGTATTGCCCAACATTTTCCCTACTTAGTTTCATTGCCTCTAGATTGCCTGATTTCATCTTGCGTAAGACTTCTGCGGTTAAGGAAGAGGAGGATGGATTTTTGACACCTTCAAGCCTCCTCTCATTTACACAGGGCCACTTGAAATGTAAGTGGTGGTGTTCCCAGCTGCTGATGGTGCAGCATGCCTAGCTAGAAGATTGTCCTCTACAGCAAGAGGAGCTCCCATCAGCTGATGCTGCTACAGACAGACATCTGTCCCATCTTCTCTCAGCACTCTGCTCCCTCGTGGAGGTAGTCACCAGGATGTTGTATCCTTGGAGTCACACTATGGTTTTCACAATGCCTGGAACATTGCAGACCTGAGAAACTGCCCTTTGTCATGGCTACTCCTTTCAAGTACCAAAAGAGAAAAGATGCCTTTCTAAGAGCCATTCTTTGTGGTTTTAAGAGAGAAGAAGAACTTCTACAAATTTAGATCAGCTGGCAGCTGTGACACAGCTAAGTCACAGAAGCATTGTGCCATTCATCAGGTAGTGCTCAGACTGCAGGGTACACCTCAGAGGTGGATTATTCTAATCTCTGCTCTCAACCTAGCCCTCACTTAAGGTTGCAAGCCTTTGGGCTCATCCTTAAAGGTTGCATTTCTTCCTACCACATCCTGCTGCATAACCTACCCACTTCTTGTATTGCATCCCATATCAGAACTCTTCACATACCTAATTCATTCACTAAATAGAAAAATGTGGCCACACAATTAACCAGTGCTGCATGAGGTCACTGACAGGATGGGTAGGATCTTCCTTGGTCATTCTGGGTATATTTTTCGAGACAGAGATGCTCTAGGTCATCTTTTTTGTGCAACAACTAGCTGTCAAATCAAAGAATCATAGAATCAGTTAGGGTTGGAAGAGACCACAAGGATTGTCTACTTACAAACCCCCTGCCATGGGCAGGGACATCCTACCCTAGATCAGGCTGGCCAGAGCCTCATCCAGCCTGGCCTTAAACACCTCCAGGCATGGGGCCTCAACCACCTCCCTGGGCAACCCATCTGAGGCTCTCATGCTGAAGAACTTCCTCCTCACATCCAGTCTGAATCTCCCCACCTCCAGCTTTGCTCCATTCCCCCCAGTCCTGTCACGACCTGAAAGCCTAAAAAGTCCCTCCCCAGTTTTTTTGTAGCCCACTTCAGATGCTGGAAGGCCACAATAAGATCACCTGGGAGCTTCCTCTTCTCCAAACTGCACAGCCCCAACTCTTTCAGACTGTCCTCAGCAGAGCGGCTCCAGCCCTCTGAGCATCCTCATGGCCCTTCTCTGGACACACTCCAGCATGTCCACATCCCTCTTGTCCCAGGGCCTCCAGAATTGGATGCAGTACTCCAGGTGAGGTCTCGCCAGAGTGGAGCAGAGGGGGAGAATCACCTCCCTCGACCTGCTGGCCACACTTCTGATACAGCCCAGGCTCTGGTTGGCTTTCTGGGCTGCAAGTGCACACTGCTGGCTCATGCTGAGCTTCTCATCTGGATGCATATTTGATGCCTGTCTTATGGTTTTACCAATTCTGCAACACATGTCATTAACCTCTTCTGAAAACTGAACTTTGCAAAAATCTCTCCTGGATATGCACCTGGAGGACAAACCTCCTTCTAAGGTCTCTTTGATCAATACCACACTTAAATCTGACCTTGAACATATCTCCAGGTATCTCCTATTTAGAAACAAAACAAAGCAAAACTGCTCTTGAAGTTACTCTTAGTTTGCTACTTCTCTGACAATTATTCCCCAGATAAGACCTGATGTCTACTACACTCACTCATTAGAAATGTTGCCCTAGTATTCACAAGACAGAGTAAGGGACCTATTAGAAACATACCAGTTTGAGAAAGATGGAAACAAATAATGTATTGAGAAGCTTAATCACTGACTGTGTTTTGAAACATCAAAAAGTCTTATTTTTTTCTTAACAGAATTTCAGTTTCCTGTCCTTGGCACTACTATTTTCACCTTTCTGCCACTCCCTGTGCTCCAAAGGATGAGTGACATTTCTTTGCAGACACAGGAAGGAAAACTCTCAGCAAGAAGCAAAAACAATGTGAAGTACTGGTCCTGTATTCTGTGAACTGCCACTAATTTCAAAAGATGTGATACTGTTTAATACTACTTCATCAGAGGTCCTGAGCACCCTAAGAACAGTCTCCCAAAGCAATATTTACAGGGTACTTAAAACAGAAGGAAATATTAGTCACATTAGTAATGCTCATCAGCATAAACAACATTAGAGAGCAGAGAAGCAGAACTTCTGTTGTACTTCTCTCTCCACAGTCTTAACATAATTCATTTTATCCAGATGACACTGACCCTGTAATTGAAAGCACAGGACAGTTTGCAGGTGTAAGCAAGCACAACACTCTTAGTATGAGAGAAACTATGCCATGGCTGTATTTTTCTTCACTTACCAGACCTACAACTGCTGGCAGCTCCTCATTGCTTCAAGATCCTCTTCAACTTGCACAGAGCATGACACACTATAAACTCTAACCAGACCCAGCCATATTAATTTCACCATAATCATATCTATATTTTAATAAGTAAACCACAGTTTCTTGTTTACTACCTTTAGAATCTTTGATTCATGGCTGAAGAGTTAACTTAAATACATGATACAAACATAGTCAGAGTCTTCATTGTGCTATTACCTTTCAAGAGGGAGTTTCCTTCGAAGGAAGAGGTCAAAATGTTGTGGTTCAAAACAGTCTCTTCAATATGCTTCTGGGTTCCCTCTGCCCCCAAACAAACTATAATGTTTTCAGCAAGTGTTTTGAAATACATACATATGTATCTCATGATGGTCATGATAGTTTTGTAATGTGCTTTGAAAAAAGCAAACAACAACAACAACAAATAGATAAATCAAACAGCATACAGAAATAAGGAGGAAAAAAAAAAAAAAAACACCACATTTGTAAGCTAGAGTCATTCTGAATTAAAACATTCTCCTGGTCATGAGTCTTGAGGTGCCAGGCCACTCCATTTGCTGATGCTAAACAAATAAAGCCACTGAAGCATTTAAGCAGCATGAAGCTTTTCAGAATACTTCTTCCCCACAGGCTCCTGTACAGATGTTGCAACAAGTCTGTTAGATATTAAAACTACTTCAAGTTGTAAAATACTTTTCGCTTCCTTTTCTGAGTCTCTTCTTACAAGCTGCAGGCCAGAAACAAAACCAATACAGAGTCAACAAAGGATTAAGACACCTCTTAAACATTCGTGCTCCACAGCAAAGGTAAAAACAAAATCTGTCCTATTTATTTTGCTGTATTTATTATGAGCAGTCTACATTGTTAAAAATATTTTTTTTTTAAAGGACAATATCCTGAGTTAGTACTTTAAATTATTTACCTGAAAAAAAACAAAACACAAACATTTACCTATATAACATTTTCAAGCTTGGGTTTTGGTTTGGGGTTTTTTTTGGTGTGGGTTTTTTTTTGGTTGGTTGGTTGTTTTTTGGGGGGGGGGTGTTGTTTGTTGGTTTGGTTTTGTTTGTGGGTTGTTTTTTTTTTTGGGTGGGGTTGTTTTGGGGGGTTTTTTGTCTCTTTGTTGTTAGGGTTTTTCTTTTTCCTAGCCATGTAATGATTTCAGTAAAGGCTGTGCTGTGATGTCTTCTGCAAAACTGTCAGGTGAATACAGACCTGGCACAGAGATACCAGTTTGAATATGAAAGTTTATTATATTGTTCAAAATAGTTAAAACACAAAATTGTACTAGCAACAATCATGCTTGGAGAAGGAGAAGTTGCATTCTTTTTCTGAGTAAGAACAAGCTCTTCTACACACATGTATCCTCTTTCAGATCTAGTTGTGTAGGATGAAGTTGCTACCACTCCTGGTTGCTCCTCATACCCTTTAGTTGCAAGTTACTGCTTCCAGAGTTCTCCTAACAGAAGGGACTGTATATGCCCTCACTCACTTGAGTCCAGCCTGCAAGGTCTTAATGAAACCTTCTAGCTGTGGGCCTGTGGTGGACTAAGCAAGCAGACTTCTTTCCATTACAAGATGTACCAGGGCAGTACTCTCCAGCAGCGAGATTAGTAATGAAGAGATGATAGTTTAATATCCTAAACCAGCCCAGCTATTTGCAAAGTCAGCAGGCATCACCACAGCCCGAAGCAACTGTGACTCAAAAGAAAACAATGCCTGTTGAGATCCAGTATTTAGCCCTGCTCAGCCTGCAAGGCATCCACTCCAGGCTGAATTATTAACATCTAAAGATATCGATTGATAACCTCACCCCTACAGACTGCCTCAAGGATGAGGACTCACCTACTATTAAGATACAGATATATATAAATCACTATTCTGTATCACTGATGGAAATCTGGCTCCTGACTCCAACAGGGGCCTAGCGTACAACTGCCTTCTTGCAAGGACTGAAGAACACATTTGTGTTCTGTGGTAATGGTCTGAAAAATAAGAGGGCATCTTTCTTCACTTACCAGACCCATCATGAAAAACAGCATACAACTGCTGGCAGCTCCTCATTGCTTCAAGATCCTCTTGAAATCTTGAATAGTTCAGCCCATTATTCTGCAATCTCATCACAGTACCCCAGTATGAAAGCAATGCCATATGCAAAGAGGTATGAACTCCTTCAGTTAATTGGTGATGAACCTGAAGGCATAACTACAATAATTGGTTTATCAGGAAGGTTCCCATAAACTATGTACTTAAATTTCTTCCCCATCAAATGTGCAGAAATGCTTTTTGGTTTAAAATGCTAGCAGTTCATGTTATGTCCTCACAAATACAAAATCACTAACACTGAAGTCTTAGCTCCAAGAAGTAAGGAAGTTCATTAAGTGACACTCATTAAAAAGAGTTGCAACAAACCTCAAGTCACTCCTTAGCTCAGGATCATCAGATGGAAAGCTGCACTTAAGATTGCAGAGAGAACTGAATCTATTCCTCAAGACCAAGGTCTCAAACTCTCACCTTCCTCCAGAATTTAGACATGCTTACAAGAAACAAGAAAAAGCCATCATGGAACAGCCTAGGTCTACAGTGTCATGGGAATGCACAGCATACTTCATAGAGTCACTCTGCACACCACCCTAAAAAATCTTCAGTTAATAAGTGAATGGAATTGCAATTGTAAATAAATACACTGACTGCTAAGCTTTAACAGTTACACAGCTTTCAGGGTCAACAATTTTCCAAAGTTATTGGAATAGCAAACACATAAAAATAGACTTGGTTTCATGATAAAACAATTCTGTATTTATAAAATTAAATTAGCATTGCATTGAAATATCCTTCTTTCCACAACATTATAAATGTAATGACCACTCCAGTCAGGCATGTGAAAATGACTTTCTGATGACTCCTCCAAATTCTTCCCTTCTTCTTCTGGTGTTTCATCTTGTAAATTGTAAATTGTGGCAAAATGTGTCTATGTGCCACCTTCAGGTATTAAAACATGAGAAATTCACTGATAGAAGGCTGCTACTCCCCAAAGCACTGTTTCAGAAATCATTCAGCAGGTACCTCGTTGTCTTCATCTGAACTAAAAGCACTTTTCAAACTCTTCAACATTTTCCCACGCTGTTAAGGGTGGATTTAAAGACATTTTGTCATTAGACTAATATATGCAAGTCCTCAAGGGAAAAAAAAAAAAAAAAAGGAAACAGGACTTGCCTGAATCTAAAACTCTTCAACATGGTACTGATTTTCTCTTTTAAAAATGGATTATTTGGGGAATTGAAACCATGACTGACAGTGGTCAAGTAGATTCCATGGATGATCATACACAAGCCTACAGACCACTGTCAGAGTAGAAACACATATACATCAAATTTCTGTTGGAGAAATCAAACAAATGCCTCTGGTTATAGGCACAGAGAGTTATTTGTTCACCATTTCCTTTCTTTTTTTCCCCCCCCCTCTTCATTTCCAAAACCTTTACTTAATTATACTTCAGCATAGTCCTTTAAAAGTTTCATTTTACTTGAAAAGTGGCTCTGTGGAAAACAAAATTAGCTTCTTACTAGCTCTGTTTTATTACCTTTCAAATCCAGAACCTTAACGTTTCACTCCAGCATATGTGTATGGCAGTGAACAACAGACACATTACTATAGCATAATGAACTACTGTTCAGAAGCTGAGCAACAGTAACTAACCCCATGCATACTTTCAGCAAAATCAGATCCATTATTTTGCATGCTGATAAGGATTTGCCCCAAGCACAGGAAGGACATGGAAGTGTTGGAGCTGGTCCAGAGGAAGGTCACAAAGATGCTCAGAGGGCTGCAGCAGCTCTCTTATGAGGACAGGCTACAAGAGTTGGGGCTCTGCAGCCTGGAGAAGAAAAGGCTTCCAGTATCTGAAGGGGGCTACAGGAAGGCTGGGGAGGGACTATTGACAAGGTCTTGCAATGACAGGACAAGGGGCAATGGGTTTGAACTGGCAGAGGGGAGATTGAAAGTGGATGTTAGGAGGAAATTGTTTGCAGTGAGGGTGGTGAGACACTGGCACAGGTTGCCCAGGGAGGTTGTGGCTGCTCCCTCCCTGGAGGTGTTCAAGGCCAGGTTGGACGAGGCCTTGAGTGACCTGTACTAGTGGGAGGTGTCCCTGTCTATGGCAGGGGGTTGGAACTGGATGATCCTTGAGGTCCCTTCCAACCTTACCATTCTATGATTCTATAAGTATGGAAACAAAGGATGCCAGGCTTAGAGAATCACTCTTTGAGGGAAGGGGGAAGAATAAGCTTTGCTATGAACAGGTGTTTATTACAGCAAAGTGGTAAGTTTATCTTACAGTAACCCGTGGGCTATGTTTGAGTCATCACAAGCTGGTTTTTACATTCCATTATCCAGGAAGAAAGCTACTTAAAGTGTTGCCAGTGCTTCCAGGGCTGCACTGGAAGCAAAACATGGAAAGATATCGCTTCGATGACGGCACAGGTCTAAGCAACCCGGGCTTACTGTGTGTCCACCTTTGCCTGTGGAGGAGAAAGCTGCTTCTACATTTCAATTTTGGTTTTCTTTGTAAACTGACCATCTGTTCAATGAACTTAGAGATGCAGTGATAGCAACTAAGGCTGTAGAAAATCAAGACAAGAATAAACTTAGTGGGGGAGCTCCACCTAGCTGGCAAAATCACTCTATTTGGCCCATTTTAGTTTCACAGGTGGTGAGACTACTGCTCTGGGCAAGTTTGTTTCCACACAAAAGTTCCCTGCAAAACCCACAAAGCCAGATGGATATCTTCCAAATGTACAGACAGGACATCACACTACTGATGCATCAGTCCTGAAACAGAAGGTTCCTCTTTCACAGGTCCTGTTTACAAGAGTATCAGGGAAAACCAGTTCTGCAGAACACATTCCTCCTCCACCTTCCTGTCCTCTTTATCTCACTGAGAACTGGGGAAAATACAAAGAAGCAAGCAGACCAAAGAGAGAGAAAATGTTAGAAACATGGATGCTTGGTGCACATGTCTAAGCATACATGTCACATCTTTGTTTGCCACTGTAGAACTCACCAACTTCATAGCTCCAGATTTAGAAAATAAATAAAAGAAGAAGAGTGGTCAAGTTGTGTGCATCAGCAAAGACAAATTTTACAGACAAATACTAAAAGTTGTGAGATTAGGAAGTATTCAACAGGCTGACTACCAGCATCGGTTCTATGAAAAAGGACCTGGCTCTGTTCTCATGTGCTCTCTGGTTTTTGGATTTGTTTGTTGAATTGTGAGTTTAATTACAATGTTAATACAGCTGGGTGTTGGACTAGACGACCCTTGGAGGTCCCTTCCAGCCTGGACCACTCTATGATTTTATGATTCTAACAAACAAAAAAACCCCCACAAAACGAAAACAAACAAACAAACAAAACACACAAAAAAAAAACCAAAGCAAACAAAAAACAAACACAAAAAAAAAAAACCCAAAGCACTGAAATGTTAGAAAGTTGTGTTTTCTTTCACTTCCAGTGGGAGTGATTTGGTCTTGAGTAAACAGTAAATGCATATGTTTCACTTTCTTTTTTTATTAGTCCAGCAAATTTATCTGTACACAGGCAATACCCAACTTTTGATCTTCAGTACCTCAGATTCAGACAGTGCCATCTCTCCTGTCTCTAAATGTCTTGAAAGAGTTGGTATCTGGATGAAAAATATACCACTAAGACAAACTCAGGGGGAAAAAAGAGGCTTTGCAGTGAGGCATAAGAAACTGGAAAATTACCTCTGACCTTACCACGATGTACCTGAGACTGCATGCCCTCAGACTGCCCAATGCATCATGCTCTACAGCCTACTGAAAGCTTAGAAACATTTGGATGTTATAATCACCCCTAAAATCAGCATCTGACAGGCCACAGATCAGGCCATGGTCTTCTGTATGACGACATTGAATTTCATTTCCACCTTTTTGTATTCAGGAACGACACTTTCCTCACTGTCACACACACACTGTGTCTTCTGAACAACATCTTTTGTCTACTACAAACCACACTGTAGAGCATCACAGCAACTACTTCCAACATCAGTACTGAGGATATACAGCACACTCCTGATGTCAGGCTACAATTGTGCTGACTGCTGTCCTTGAGAGCGGCCAACACCAACTGCTTTTGGGAAAGCATAGCACCACGTCCCTTCAGCAGCAGCCTGTCTTTCTGAACAGAAGTGGCACCACCATCTTTGTGGTTAGCTATCACTAGTGGACCACTGTTCCACTAATTTGTCAATCACTGCTTTAACCTATTTATTCAAACCATCTGCAGCAACACATCTCACAAGGTAATTGAAGGACANGCCTGGGGTGTTTTCCTTTAAAAGTACCTACTCTTGCTTGTTTTAAAGTTTGCAACCCAAAAGACTTTATTTTCCTTTGGGGATTTATTCCTGAGAAAGTAATTATTTGCTCCATGTCCACCTGTCCACCACTTCTCCTTCTGCAGGGAGCCATTATAATCAACCCCTCTCCCTTGAAATCTATTGAGGTGAAAAGCTTTTCTGTCCTTGTATGAAAAACCATTTCAATGACCCTTGTTCCTTTGCCCAGGTTTTTCTCCAACTTCTACTCCATTTTTCTTTTGCTAAGGTGACCCAAAATGCATGCAGTTCTCAAGCTGCCCATGGATTCATGTAACAGCCTGATGGGTTTTGTGTTTAGTTGGATTTTTTTGTTTGTGTTGTAGTTGAGAGGGTTTTTTTTTTCTTCTCATTGTTGTTTTGCTTTGGTGATTTTTGTTTGGTTAAAGATTTTTTTTTTAATTATTTCTGCTCTGTTTGTTCCTTCCTATCATTGCCTTGCTTGCCTTTCTGACCTCCACCAAATTTTTCAGCTGACATTTTTCACAGAACTATTCACAATGAGTCCAGGATCCTTCCTGAGTGATAACAGGTAATTTAGAGTGCATACCCATGTAGATATAATTAGTTGTTTTTCTCCATGTGCATTATTTTGCATTTATAAATTCTGTTATTTCATCTGCTATTTTCTCACTCAGTCATACAGAATTGCAATCTTTTCTGCACTGCTTTACAACCAGCTTTAGTTTTGGTTTCTCTCTAAGCTTTGCTGTTCCCTCCATTCTCCTTAGGACTTCTTTTAAACATAAAAATACAGAGACAGCTGCACTGTCAGAGAAGTGATTCCCCCCCAACCAAGCATTCTGTGCAATACTGACTACAAAAACCAAAAAGACACTTAAGCACCAGCATAACAGAACACATCTCTGGAAGACTTTCCACTCTCAACCACTCCTGAATTTGCAGGCTTTGCCATTACATTACATTAACTCTTGATGGCTTGCTTTTCCATGCCACTGTGTGCCCAGACCCTGGCAAAGTTGGAGTATTCTGTCATGTCCCCAGGCAAGGAATGCTTAGTGACACACTGTGCAAAGAACCACCTCCTCTTGTTCTGAACCTGACACCCACCAGCTTCCTTTGGCACCACAGACACTCGGTCTCTAGTCACCCGCTAATGTCACCCTTCATTTGGTGGACTTCTGTTTTAAAGACTGAGACATTTGCTAGCTCTTTCAGAACAGATTCATGGTTTCTTTAGGCTCAGGCCCAAATTTTAACTACCAAGCAAAAGGACTGCAACAGCCAGATGGGCCATCGACATTGTCCAGTGCTTTCCTGGGGGGAAGAAAATTGCGGTGCATATTTTCTCCTGGATATTTGATCTCCTTATTCCCACTCATATGCAAGCTACAACAGATCAGTGAGGCTCTTATCTCAAGAAGAAGTGCAACACTCCTGCAAAGATTAACAAATTTTACTTCGAAAATTAACAATTTTTACTTCAAAGATCAGTAATTTTACTTTGAAGATTAATAATTACTTCGAAGATTAATAATTTTTACTTCAAATAATAATTTTACTTAAAATAATAATTTTTTTTTACTTCAAAGATTAATAATTTTTACTTCAAAGATTAATAATTTTTACTTCAAAGATTAATAATTTTT
>WBNM01020130.1:23849-41648 GCA_013399055.1 Ramphastos sulfuratus
TATCATCTACTCTTTGATTAGGATTTTTCCTCACAAAAAAAAAAGAAGAAAAGAAAAAAGGCTAAGTAGTATTTCTTTCACTGCTGGCCATCAGAGTGAAAGTTCTGAGGAGTCGTGAGGAAGACTACCGAAACCCACAGAGGAATAGCAGACAGATTTACATTTGTTTTGCCTGTGCTTTCATATACATTAGTTGGAATGAGGTAAAAGCACCACACAGTAAGCCAGAACACAACTGAAGTCATCTCTGTCTACGCCCTAGGGAATTTTTAATTTTCTTCCCCTGGTCATTGTGGAAAGACAAGATAGAAGCAAGTGAATTTTGTGCTTAATTC
The DNA here is from genome assembly GCA_013399055.1 of Ramphastos sulfuratus. Lineage (NCBI taxonomy): Eukaryota > Metazoa > Chordata > Aves > Piciformes > Ramphastidae > Ramphastos > Ramphastos sulfuratus. Next base: position 24,185 of record WBNM01020130.1, read on the forward strand.
TGAGGACAGGGAGGTTTATAGCCACTCTGGTGTGTTCCAGGAAGGAATCCCTCAGTTGTGGGCTAGCTGCAGAAGCAGTTTGTCTCTCCCATTCATTCCCCATTTTGCCAACAATGCCATTGTTCCCGTGGAATGCAGCTGTCATGAGCAGCCGTGACTGCAGAAGGTGTTCCCTCGGGCAGCTTGGGCCATAGCCATGGAGCATTGTAAAGTCTAAGACCAAAACCAAAACCTTGAACTTGTCTTGGTGCTCAGCGGGATGGCAGTGCAACGAGCAGAGCTTCGGGGTGAGATGCTTTCAGCAGCCTGTATTATGGAGGAGATGAATTGCTCCATTTTGCGTCAGCTTTGCAAATCTATACCATATGACTGGCTACTAAAAGTCAGTAGCCAACTACAACACAAGGATTCATAGCTTCTACAGTTATTGTGAAATTACAGGGACAGGGAGTGGCTCAGTATTTACACAAGCAAGAGGCACAATCTGAATTCAGCAAACTGTTTAAATATAAATAAATCTGTACAATTATGTATCCATGACTCTACTGAATCCCACACACTGTTCAGCCAAGAATTTATTTTAGCTTAATACTTAACATAACTCCTTTCTACAGTTTTTAAGAAACAATTAAGACACTTTTCAAAAAGAAAGTATTTGTTGTTCATGTGGAAGTGTAAATGCAAACTCACATCTTCACATCTACACAATTATTATACCAGGATGTACAAGCTGATTTATCTTTTTCTTTTTACAAGAGGAATTCAAACGTGACTCAAAAGTAGAGGTTAACAGTCAGGTTTAATCTACATTGCAGAATTTTGTAAAAATAAGCTCCAAATCCAAGTTTTTAAGCTGCAAAACTTCACTATGACATTTCCCATATTTTCTTATGGTTGTCTGCAAGAGATCTTATCCACTATGAATAAGACTTCCTACCTTTTGATTCCTCTTATTGGTTCTGTAAAATTCTATCACCAATGATTTCCAAATCATTTATCTTATTCAGCTACTGTTCCCCAACCCCACCGTCTCCCACCCATAATTAGCCCAACATCCAAATGATCACAGTCCAGAACAATCACTTCAACCCTCAACCACTCCTTTCCTCACTTTTCCCCATCACTGATTGTGGAGATTCTAACAAAATTTAAACATACCACAGATTGCTGCATTGATTACTTCTACCTTTTGTTACTTTCATAGTACTTCTGCCACAAGTAAAGCACAAGCAGTGTTACCTCCATTATGCACCTTTCAAATATCAAATTAATTGAAAGACTAATCAACTTTTCCAAGCAGACCCCAACTGGAGTACTGTGTACAGTTCTGGTGCCTCTAACACAAGAAGGACATGGAACTGTTGGAGCGAGTCCAGAGGAGGCCACAAAGATGCTCAAAGGGCTGCAGCAGCTCTGCTATGAGGACAGGCTGAGAGAGTTGGGGCTCTGCAGCCTGGAGAAGAGAAGGCTTCCAGGAGACCTTGGGGCAGCCTTCCAGTTTATGAAGGGGGCTACAGGAGGGCTGGGGAGGGACTATTGACAAGGTCTTGCAATGACAGGATGAAGAGTAATGGGTTTAAACTGGCAGAGGGGAGATTGAAAGTGGATGTTAGGAGAAAGTTGTTTGCAGTGAGGGTGGTGAGACACTGGCACAGGTTGCCCAGGGAGGTTGTGGCTGCTCCCTCCCTGGAGGTGTTCAAGGCCAGGTTGAATGAGGCCTTGAGTGACCTGTGCTAGTGGGAGGTGTCCCTGCCTATGGCAGAGGGTTGGAACTGGATGATCTTTGAGGTCCCTTCTGTACATGAATTCCTGAGAAAGCAAGCAGTATCTAATCATGCTGACACGGAATTACAAGTGTGATAATAAGCAGTGTCTCTCCAACAAAGACCATGGCACTTCTCCTGACAGAAGTGGTTATCTTTCTCCAAATACTTCCAATTATCTTGGTGGAATATGAAACATAAAGCAGTGATTAGTCCTCCATGACTACTACTTGCTGCTCTATGGACCTAAAAGCCTTAAAGGCCTTATTAAAGGCACTCTCTTCCTTAGAGAGGAAACAGAGATCACGTCTCATGCTTGCATCTCCTTCCCAGTGCACGTCTTGGCTTTGCTATGGAAGATGGAGCAAATTACAGACCAACTAAGTGGGGGAGAGAAGATCTACTCACTATTAGAAAATATCATCATAAGCAAAGGCATGCACAAAGCTCATCATATGTAAATAACTGTCTCTGTTACATGCCAAATCCAGAGCAAAACTTTCTAGTTTCTATTCACGACTGAAGTCTGTTCTGAATGACAAAGTCAAGAGCAGAAGAGTGCATAATGAAAACCAAATGACAAAAACTGTTTAGAAAAAGGCTGAATGTAGCACAAGAAAAAGATCCATACTTCAGCCATTAACAGGTTTCATTAACACTTCTTCCACAAGGAGACTAGGCTGGGTGGAAAAAATTAAAGTAAATCTAAGTTGTATTAAAATTCTAGAAGGCCAGCATTAAGTCATATTTTTTTTAGTAAGTAAATGAAGAAAAGTAGTCAATTAGGGAAATGTTAAGTGGGAAAGTCCAGAACTGGCCTATCGTGGAGCAAAGACCAACCAGAACAGGGAATGGAAACTCTAGAGGTATAAGGCAGAAGAGAGGTGAAAAGAAGAACTGAAGGTAGAAAAATCAAAAAAGGGCATTTTTAGTCTTGACTACAGACACTGAAGGCTGATGTTAACAAGCCATATTATCTTGTGCTCTTCTGCTTGTGATATACCACTCAGATCATGGAGTTCACCCATTTTTGCCTCTGATGAAAAGAAAACCAAGGGCACGAGAAAAACAATGCCAATTAAAACTTCTTTAGAACATGGAACCCTTGCACACAGTATTGTTACAGTCATATTCAAGAACTGTACCAAGCCAAACTTTTTAGTAATTCAAATATTAAACTGTATTTTAATACAACCATGGAGATCATTATACTCCATCCAAGCATGTTTTTCTAACTTTATTTTCTTCAGCAAATGAAACATTTCTGGAAAAGAAGCAACAAGCATTAGCTTAAGATAAATGTCAGCAAATTTGCTCTTAGACATACATCACAGAAAGAACAGAATGTTTTTCTTTTTCTTATTAAAAGAATATATCTGACACATTGAATTCTGTAAAATAGACTGGAGTGACTTCACTGGCAGACACAACCCAGTCTTTCTAAAATTAGAGAATAAACCTCAGGAAAAAAAAAAAAACCAAAAGCATGATTTTTGGTGAAGTGCTCAAAGAACATGCAACACTATCATGCAATTCTCTTATGATCAAGTTCTGTTGTAAAAATACTTTTACTGTTTAACACTTACAATGACAGAAACACTATCAGTTAGCCTGATCACAAACATTATCACTGTAGGTGATGCTTACACCCAGCAGACTTAAGGAAGTATCTGAGCCTGGTGAGACATCTATGCAGAAGATCAGGCTGCCTCATTATCATACCCTACACGAAGCCATTATAAGCTTTATATCATATGCATGTTTCTCTGCTTTCCCTTAAGCTTTTTGTTCTAACTTGTCTTCTACTCAAACAAGTCACTTTGTAAGTAGAGCTACTTTCCATGTGTGCCAACTGGAAGAGTCCCTACATTCTGCTGTTGTTGTTTGGATTGAGCCCCACCAGGATTGCCTCAAACTTCCCACCGTTTTTATCTTCCTTATTCAAGGTCTTGGGACTCTAGAGAGATGCCAAAGGCTTGGAATTCATATTTTGGATATGACTATGTAGACACAAAGATAACAATCATCTCACAGCAGGTAATCTATCCTATTGCAGTGGTCAAAAACATCAGAGGAAACCTGGTAATCGAGCTGCTTCAGCTCACCTATGCAGCCACATGTGCTGTCTAGGAAAATTCTCTAGCAAGCTACAAACCTTACACATAAGGCAACTGCAGAACAACTGAATTTCTATCCAAGAATGCAGTTACTGAAGAGGCAAACTGTTTCCTTTGATCAGAGGGCTGCAGCAGCTCTCCTATCCTCATAGGACAGGCTGAGAGAATTGAGGCGCTGCAGCCTGGAGAAGAGAAGGCTTTCAGGAGACCTTAGAGTAGCCTTCCAATATCTGAAGGGGCCCTACAGGAAGGCTGGGGAGGGACTATTGACAAGGTCTTGTAATGACAGGACAAGGGGCAATGGGTTTAAACTGGCAGAGGGAAGATTTAGACTGGATGTTAGGAGGAAGTTGTTTCCAGTGAGGGTGGTGAGACACTGGCACAGGCTGCCCAGGGAGGTTGTGGCTGCTCCCTCCCTGGAGGTGTTCAAGGCCAGGCTGGATGAGACCTTGAGTGACCTGTACGAGTGGGAGGTGTCCCTGCCTATGGCAGGGGGTTGGAATTAGATGATCCTTGAGGTCCCTTCCAACCTTACCATTCTATGAACTATAGTTTTCTTGACATTACCATCAAATCTGAACAACCAGAGGTTGATAGTCTCTGTATGATGTTCCCACAGACCACGTACATCAAAAGTATACCTCCAAAGAACTGTGAGGTTAAGAAATGCTCTAACATGTCTAAGAAATTACAATGTTCAATGTGCCCTAGAAAGACAATTAGGGACTAGAAATCACAGGTATCACTATTCAACCCACTGCTAGTTGTAAAATGTTCACTTCATCTATGCAAAGACAGAAGTGAATTTGTTTATTTTAGGGCTAGAAAATACATACAAAACTTGACAAACACCCAGAATTCAGTGGAAACCTTGAATCACTGAAACAAATAATTCTGTTTGTGGGAGAAGTTATTTTTTAAATCCTATTTGCACAAGACAAAAAAAAACACCAAAAACCCAAAAGCGTAACATTGAGAACTTCACAGCCTATAATTTAACCAAACTGATCAAGCAGGAGATGCTGAGCTACAATATGAAGTACAAAAATACCATGCACTAGAAAACACTAAAGATCATTGGAATTCTTGAAACCCCAAGCAGTACAGCAGGACAGACCTTCATCAAGTAACTCTGCTTTTTACATCTGCTTCATTACTGTGTTGCAAAGATTCTTTAGAAGAAAAACCAGCCTCGGTGCAAGCAATAAGAGACATGAGATGACCAGTAATTGTGATGCTCCCCTACTCAGAAAGCTTGCAATCAAAACTAGTTAATAGTTCAATTAGCAATGCTACAGAGCAATAAATATAAAAATCGGATTTATTTTTCCAGAATTGTTTTTCAATAAGCTTAGCCAGTCACACAGGCCTGTCTTTGAACCTAGCTCTATACTTTTAGGATCATAGAATTGTACAATGTTTTGCATTGGAAGGAACCTCTAAAGGTCATTTAGTACACCCTGCTCCTTAAGCAAGGACATCTTCAAGTAAATCAGGCTGCCCAGAGCTCCATCCCACCTGATCTGGAACGTTTCTGGGGATGGGGCTTCTACCACCTGTCTAGGCAACCTGTTCGAGTGTCTCACCACTCTCAGTGTAAAATATTTCTTCCTTCTATCTAGCCTAAATCTCCCCTCTTAGTCTAAAACCATTATCTGTTGCCCCCTTGCACCATGTCCTCCTAAAAAATATTGTCCCCAAATGTCCTGGGTTAACGCAATCCATTTAACAAGCTCCCCTCACACACAGATGGGAGGAGAAAGTAATACCAAAAAAAAACCTGGGTTGAGATAAAAAGTTTAATGAGACCATACATTATACAGTTACCTTAGCAAAAGCAGAACAGTTGCCCCACCAAAGCACACAGCAGCCAGCCCAGCAGAAAACAACCCCCCCCCCAAACCCAGAAAACCAAAAGCAGCAACTGGAACAGGAAGTTTCTCATGTTACAGCCTAAACTTCAAGCTCCATGACACTTTGCTTCAGCCAGCACTTTCATTTTGAAGCTGGCATGACAGCAGCATGGCATTGAATATCCATTAGCAGATTCAATTCACTCCATGTCATCATCTTTCTTGCAGGCCTCCTTTAAGTACTGCAGGGCTGCTGTAAGGTCTTCTCAGAGCCTTCTCCTGCTCAGGCTGAACAATCCCAGCATTCTTAGCCTTTCTTCATAGGAGAGGTGTTCCAGACCTCTGATCATCCTTTTGTACCCTTCTCTGGACACACTCCAAGTGAAGTCCGTGGCTGTCCTGTGCCGAGGGCTCCGGAGCGGGAAGCAATACTCCAGGTGAAGACTCACCAGAATGGGAAGCAGAATCACCTGCCTTGACCTGCTGGCTACAGTGTATGCCTACCCTTTCACCAGAAGAGATTACTCAGGCATCTAACACTGTTGTGAACAGACTCAGAGTTATTACCATCTACACTGGCCTGAGCACTACCCACCTGAATCCCAGGGACACGGTGTACTCACAAAAGTTGTTCCCATGCCAAAAGCCAACACACAGGTATCTTCTTTCAAACATCCCTGTCTTAGGTGGATGTATTATTATAACACTGTCATAATCTACATGCCATGGATAACCAAGACCAAACCTCTGGCAGCAAGAAAGAGCATACAAATCCTCCCTAGCATGCTTCAGGCAAAATTAGTACAGCTCACCCAGCTGCTCACTTACCCAACATTAACTCAAGAGCTGTGGGGGTGGTAACTCTGGCAGAGGAAAAGCAGCAAGTCACTAGGGGAGAGTTGCATCTTCAGCCAGCACAGCTGCTTGCAAAATGAATTATCTTGCTACACCCGTAGCCCTGAGGGGCCTAATTCATACTGATGACATCAAGACCAGCTAGCACACACTTTAATACAGCAGACTAGTGGTTGGAGCACTTGCCTAGGCTGAGAGAAAGCAAGTCACTTCCCTCTCCGACCTAAAAGGATCCAAAAAAGCACTGCCTACTTCCTAAAAGATGGTTGCGGCTAAGCCTATGAGACAGTTGTTGTATAGCAGGAAATACATTACTTCCATCTCTAACAACCAGCTAAAATTTATATTGATTCCCTGAAACTCTGACCAGGATCTGCATCTCAGGTAAGAACAGCAGGATCACATGTATCACCACTTTTTGCTAGGCACTCCATTTCTACTGCATACAGACTTGGGCCAACTGCAGAGCAATTAATTACTAACTCATAGCCCATAACTGAAGACAAGAGAAGGATATTTATAAAACACACGCCTGTAAACTGACACAACTCCGGACCCGCAACGCACCCGGGTGAGAGGAGAGCGTGCAAAGGCTTCATCACCGTACAGATGCAGTTCAGCTCCTAAGAGGCGCGGTGCTCTTGGGCAGCTCCTCAGGCGCCCTCCCTGCCCAGCTGAGGGGAGCCCCACTACATCTCGCTCTAGGAATATCCTTCCGCAGCGCCGTGCCACCCCCCTCGGCCTGACCCGAGCACCCGCTGCCTTCGCAGCGGGGAACTAATAAAGAATACTGAATTAAGAAGCGCACTACCACCTCACCAAGAGGAGGGGACAGACTCTACACGAAAGCGGCGACTCAGCGTACACTGAACAGGCCTGTCCTAGCCCTCTCCAGCCGGGGAGAGTGAGACAGGTAAGCAGGCGGATGGCTGCGATGTGCCCGCAGACCCCACGTCTCTCACGGAAGGGAGACGTGGAGATGCGAAGGCAGCTTCGGGCCCAGAGCCCCCCACGGCACCGCCCAACAGCAGGTCGAGGGGAAATGAGGCTGCGTCGCCAGGGCAACACGACCGGCCGCTCCCCGCGGAGCAGTGCCGGGCCCAGCGCCCGCCTGTCCCTGGCACCGGCCGCCGGAAGTTTATTTATAGATTGGCCGGATACGTGCTGACGTCACGGAGCGCACCGCCCCCGTGCGTCAGCGTAAGGCGTACGTAATGGGAACGTGACACACGCACGGCTCGAGCTATTTATAGCTGGACGAGGCGGGTCGGAGGTGTAGCTGTTGGGAGGCTCGCGGCGCAGTGGCTGTTTGTTTGCAGTCTGCACGCGCTGGGGGGCGGGGCCCCACGCGCAGCGTAGCCGCCATCAGGTGACGGCCCCGGCCCCGCGGAGCGTGGGGGAAGCCTGGCAGCGCGCGGCCTGACCGGCGGCTGCAGCGCATGACGGGGGCGGGGCAGGTCGGGACTGCTGGCAGTACGGGCAGCAACCGCGGTGTCAGGCTGGGGATTCCCCACCGCACACACCCACACCTCCTTCTTCCCAGTCCCTGGGAAAAACCCCACGGAAAATAAAACCGTAAGAGCCCGTCCCGCGTTTCCGGGAAACGGAGTTGTCGCCTGGGCCTGGTAGTTCCGCTCAGCCCCCAGAGCCCTAGCTGGGCCCTGTCGTCCCGTAGCGTAGGTGGGCCAAGTGGCGGGCCCGGGCAGCCCCATCGGTTGGGAGAGTGAGTCTCCTCCGGAGAGGGTGGCGCGAGGTCATGGATTCCCTTGTGGAAGCGGTGTCGTAACGAGCGGCGGCCGCTCGTAGAACCCCCGTGTGCCTCCCACTCGGGGCTGTATCGGTGACGGCGGTTTAGCGCCGAGTTACGTCTTGTTCCCTTCTCCCGAAAGTTGCAAGAGGCTTCCCTGAGTTTTCTCCCCTCTGACGACAAGTCCGACGCAGAAGAACCTGTGGCCCGGGCCAGCGCCGCAGCGGGCGGCTGCCCCGGCCGTGCGGCATTGCTGCTTCGAGCTACGCGCTGTAGCAGGGGGCGCGGAGCGGGGCGGCCCGGCCTTGGAACCATTTCGTTAGAGGGCAGCCTTCCAGGCCCGGGTGACCGGCCGGGGCGAGGCGGGGCTGCCCCAGCAGCGGCACGGAGACACCTGTTGGCGCCGTGGCCGCGGTCACGCGGCGCTCAGCTGGGCGGGCGCGCGGCGGGCCGGGCTCCAAGCGCGCCGGCGGCGTCACGGGACCGGGGCGCGTGCCGCACCGCCCGTCACCTGCCCGCGGAATGAGGCGGGGGAGCGTCGCCCCGGGGTCGATGGCAGGACCCGCTGTCCTGTAACGCCGCCAAGCCCCGGGGAAACAGCGAGGAGTTTCTCGAGAAGGCTTTCCACGTATCGGGGAAAAGGGCTGGAAGCAAACACTGCGCGGCTGCCGCCTTGGAAACGGTCAGCTTCTGTGCCCGGCGGGGTCGCGCTGCCGGCTGTGCGCGACACGGTTCAGCCGGAGCGAGTGGATTGCAGTCTGCTCTCCGGGGAAATGGAGGAGTCTGAAAACGCAGAAATTAATGAGAAATTAGTGGGAGTTAGGCTGATGTGACAAACTCTGCAGGTGATCTAGAGCCCTCGAGAAATGTCCGCAATGTGGTGAAGTGATAAGCCAAGTGAACAGCTAAAAATGAAGTGATCCTGAAAAGACAGACGTTTTAATAAACTCCTCTTTATGAAACAGTTTCTAGTTCTTGTCATTAGAAAATGCCATGATAGGAAAAGGAATAATGACAAAAAAGTGAAGCTCAGCAGTGTTACCTAACAGGATGTTCTGTCTTCAATTGAAGAGCAGCAGCATGAAAAATAAAGAGAAATTGCTTAAGCTCATAAGGATGCAAATCCCGCAAATTTAAGTTACTATTTCATAACAAAAACAATAAAGCTGAGAAATATAATAGAAAAAGATACCTAATTGAGAACAGACTGCAAGAAGCTTTTATTCCCCACTTGTACGGAGCCACAAATGTGTGGACTGATCAGAGGGGAATTTTGTAGGGTGAAAACACCGGAGTTATTCTGGCACTCAACATGTGAAAGCTTTGGTGAAGCAAAGAGAAAATGGGAATAAAAAATTGGTTTTCTTTAATTGCCCAGAACTTATGCATTAGTTTCTGTTGCCAGGTTTAACTGCAACATGGCAAAGCTTTTGCCTCATCATCCCAGGCAAATTTCTTATAAAAATAGAAAATGTACCCTAGTAAAAAATAGGAGACATAAAGTCTCCTCATTCATTCTCAGTTCTTCAGGTCTTCTCAAACGTTAATTCTCTTGCAGCACAACTTTCCATTCTCTTCCTGTTACGCTGAGTGCTGCAATCGACCAAAGCTATGCAGAATGATGCTGACTTTAAGTAGTCTTTGCTGACATTTGCTGGTCATTTCTTTGAGTCAGAGGAGTTAGAATCTATCACAACTTTGCTCCTTTGAAAATGGGGAGATCCTTTTACTAGAAAAACACATCATGTTCTGCTACAGTGGTGAGCAGCTCCACTGATTTTTCAGTTCCCCTGCAGTGCTTCCTGTTTGTGAAGCTCAAACACTCAAGGGAGAAGAGCTTAAACAAGCAGAAGGCCAGACATGGAATCTTTTCTCTTGCAGTCTCCCTCTCATCTCCACCATTGAGAAACATTGTCTTTCTGTAATTTTGGATCTCTGTGTCCATCTACGTAGTGATGGTTGTTTTCTAAAGCTGTATTTATGTTTTTTACTTTCATTTCTTGATGTTCAACTTTTTGCTATTTGAACCACCTCAATATCTCATATAACACTCCAGCTGTAAGATTTAGCATAGCATACAATTGTAATCAAGTGAGACTGTCCCAATCCTTGTCTCCTTGAAACAGGAGGGATCAGAGTCAGGAATTTGCTTCTGTTGGTTTAACTTTCAAGATCGACTCTCCCAGACACATTTCAAAGTTCAAATGCTTTAATTTCTCTCAGCAAAATATTCCAATTAGCCTCAAACCAGCACACCTGAAGAGTGTGAGGTAATATCATTGTCCCTTCTTAGAGTTTCTCCTGCAGAAATGGCAGCGGGCTGCCTCTCTTCGCCAGGAGAGGAACAGCCCAGCTTCCCTACGCTGGTCTAACAGCAGCACACCTGTGCTCAGTGAACTTGGCTCCTTTTGTTTGTAAGCTTGTTTTGGCACTGCTCACTTCTACCATCTCCAGAGGGCTGCACAGAGGAGCATGTGTAGCTCAGCTCGAGGTACGACATTTCCAGCTCACTGTGGGCTCTGGCAGCCATGACTTGCCTGTTTCAGTCAAGTTTGGATTTCAAGGTGGTTTTCACAACCCCAAAGACTAGACTGAGCTCATCATCATACTCCTGCAGCTAGGAACCTAAATTCAGACCTAGATTGCCCACACCATGGTCTAGTCTGTCACCTACAGTGCAAGGAGGAAAAGATGGGCTGATTTCATTATCTCACACTAACTGTGTCTCAGCTGATTCAGAGATGCCAGAAGGTTTAGTCATAATTGACGAAAGATGATGCATAAACTCTCTTAACCTGTGACATGATAATAGAGCACACTTCTGATCTTTAAGAGGTGATAAGCTTGAAAGAAATAATCCAGTTCATCTCAGGTAAATTACTAATTTATATAAGAAAAAGAGGAATCATTGCCATTGAGGGTCCTGAGGCCTTGTGCATTACTAAGACATAAACAATAGCAGTAATTAGTTTTCATCTCTCTATATTTCCCAAATCTTCTGTTGTAATTTTGCAAACTGGGAAACAAAGCAGACAGAGTTAAATGGAGTTGTGCAAAGGCACAAGCCAGGACAGAGAGAAAGCAAGAAACAAGACCTAGGTAGTTGGTTCTCTTGGCAGCTGGACCCTCCCACTGTTCTCTTCAACCCCTGTGCTTACACCTGCCGGCCTTAGGCTCTTGGAAATTGGCATTTCAGATAGCACAGCAGCGAGGAGAAATGGACAGGGAAATAGTAGGAAGAAAACAAGATGTTCCAGTCCCAGAAGAGGCAAGAGAGAAACTGAGTAAATCAAATGCAATACTCAGAACATAGGTAGATGGTTTGGAGATCATTAGGAGTAAAACAGGATAATCAAAAAGGTGAGGCAACAAGAACAGGTTCTGCTCATGGAAAGATGTTTGGAATAATACATAAATAACAAGTTGATTCTTTTGAGGAGCTATTCTTTGTCAACACCAACAGAAAGAATTAGTCTGGCAGAAGAGCCTGGTGAACAAGCCTCAGTTTTAATCTGGTATAAAGAATTATTTTCTTTACAGTGATACAGTTGCATTTGTGTAGCACTTTATGTAGCAAATAAAGAGACTTCTTAGGAGTAGAAATTGACAGTGCAGTCAATAATTCAGAAGTGGAAGGGCTCAGAAGGGAACTGTAGGAAAATAACTTAGAAAATTATAATTGCTATTATTAATTATAAGCTAAGGTGGGGGGGCGGGGGGGGAAACATTAACTTTCAGGGTTTATAAACCAGCCCCGTGGCCTTGATCCTTCATTAAAATCTATCTCTCTGTAATAAACTTTATACTCTTCAAGATCTTTGCCCAGGATAAGATGAACTCAAGGTTTTTTGTTGATTGTTTTGTTTGTTTGTTTTTTCCCTCTCATTTTTCTTTAAGTGGACACAATCAAATAAGATTGTCCTTCTGAAAGAATCAAGGGAAATGCAAAATGTAGTTTTTGTGTATCCACAATAAATCCAGTTTAAAGCTGCTTCATTATTAGATAATTAATATACTTAAGATCTCTCTGAATGCTTCTTCATCTCCTTATTTAATAATCTGCTGTGCTTGCATGTCTGAACCTTGTCTGGTCCTGGCTTCTCCCATTCCTAATCAACTCTTACGTGGGCAGTAGGAATTATACTCTCAACAGCCCCTTGGCTTAATATGATCACAGTTTGGTCTGTGGGTTTGCCTGGAAGGCAGACGTTCCTTTTGTTAATAGGCAACCTTCTTTACTTTTAATTTTGGATCTCCACGAGCAAGAAAGAATCGCCTATTGTCTTAAAAGCCAGGCAAAGTGAACAGGCTGAGTCAGTCCAGGAATATTTAAGCCTCCTCATCTGTGGTATTGCAGAATTCCAGGGCAATTCCACCAGTTGGTGGAGCTTCTGTCTGGGAAAACAGAGCTATTGTGAACAAAGCATACTGTCCATATTTCTAGCATTCATAAAAGACTGGGTTTGAATCATTTGAATCTTTCTCAAAATTTCTTCCTCTGGGGCAGAAATTTCCAATGCATGGCCTTGATCCAGTCACAGTCATTTGGAACATCTGAGCATAAACCACCACAACCAATTTTTTAACTAGTTGGAAAAAGAAAAATATAAACTTTTGACTGTAAAGTCATATGACAGTGGGCTAGATTAGACTGGGGTTTAACTTAGTCAAGACTCAAGACACAAGATTCAGCTACCACCAAAGACTAAGACAGGCCTTTCCCTCTTCTCCATCATGACCTCTGTATGACAAAACCAGCATTCCAGAGAAGGAGACAGGATAACTTCCTCTTTCAGTTTGGAAACACAGCAGTGATAAATTTGCTGTCTGACTACCAATTGTACCTTGCTACCTCACGTATAGAAACTTGTTGGCCTAATCATGCTGAGGCAGAACTGCTGTTCTAGGCTATTCAACTACATGTTCACATTGCTTTCAATGCTTTAGTCACCTTGAGCGGCACCAGAGCCTGTACAACTACTTTCTGAATGTCAGGATACCTCTGAATGGTAAGATTCCGGCTGATACCTAAATCCAGTGAGGTTTTCAATGACCAAATTAAAAACTGCAGTGTTTTCTTTAGTGTCCCATCCCCAGAAAGAAATCCAGAAAGCCAAATCAATCATCTCTTTGTGTGCTTACAAGGTGAGAAAAGGGTACAAAATAGGCAACCCGTGACAACTTGACAGAGGCCACATCCTACCCTTCTGGAGCAAGGATACATAGTTTAGGACTGCAGGAAGTCTCAGGGTATCAGAACTATGAGCTTTTTCAGAGACACAGCTGAAACATGGGTGCTATCTTCTGACTCTTTGTCAGTTACAGCACTCCCTAGAAAACAAGATGTGGGGTTCAGCTCCTTTTCCCCACTTAAAGAGACTCAAATCCATTACCTAAGAAAATGGCTTATTGGCTGTTTAGAAAGGCATGGAGGGGAAAGAGAGATGTAGATATGTTCAATAGGAAGGAACTAATCAGGCAAGAATGAAAGTTCACGTAAGGCCAACACAGTATTTTTATACTACAGATGTTTAGCATAAAATAACACAAAGCATCTTTGGAGCAGAAACGGAAAGGCAGGTCTCCCCCATCCCAGCAGACAGCCTGAAGCACTAGGCTACACTGCCTGCACACAAGCCTGAAAGCGGTTGCACCACTTCAAACAGGTGGGTGAGATACCACCCAGAATGATGCAGGGATTACAGCAGTCTCCTGGGAGGTGGAGAATGCAGGTTGATTTTACCCCATCCCCACCCTCACCCCGGTGCCTGAGATAAACTCTGATTCTGGACATCCTATTTTCTGTGCAAGTGCTGAAACTACCGAGCTGCTGTGTGATTTGGGTGCACCAGCAGACTCCTACAGACTCCTCTTTTGGGGTTTTCCTAGAAGGTGGCATTTAGGCAGAGGAATGGTTGATTTCTGAGGAAGGATAAGAAAAATTGTAGATAATAGAGGGGGGAACTCTTTAAGTAGGAAGATTGACTAGGTGATTTTCCAAAGAGCACTTCTATGGCACTAGTGAATGTAGCTGCCTCCAGATAAAGGGCAGCTGGTCAGAACTCCTGGATTGTGGGGTTGATTTGGTTATTGGATGTTCTGAAATAAAAGCCTAAAACCAGTCACATTTGCATTGTCCTTGTTCCAGAAATTTGCAGCCTAAAGAATAGCCTGGACTGTACAAGCTCTGGTCTTGGAGAAGTCAACTGCAAATTCTGGTAAGGAGTTGTTATCGTTATTTGGCCATAAATGCAAATGCTGGGGCAGGTGGAATACTGGAAGGGGATAGCTCAGCCACTCCACATGGTTTTTTCCCAGTGTCCTCGTGGTAACCCTCAGTCTCCCCAGCCCTGGAATCACCCAGCAATTGTCCCTCGACAACCTTCCACTGTCTCCTGGAGTTTTACATCTCCCAAGGCCTCCTTCACATTGCTGCAGGGTTCATTCCCTCGTTGCATGGCCTCCAGTGCCTGGTCTGATTATCCTGAATTATCTAAAAAGTCCATAGAATCACAGAACCACAGAATGCTTAGTTGAGAATGACACTCTTCTCACCCTCACTCCTGCACCACCGCCTGCAGCCAGCCAAGCTGACGTGTACCACACCAGTTAGACTATTTCCCTCGTGTCGTTCCCGTCCCCTTATCTCTGCCTCTGCCCTGGTGTTTATCCTTAGATTGGGAGCTCCTTGCACGAAAGACTTCCTTTTCACTGCCTGGGAAGCACGCAGGGTGTAGGAGTGACCTCTCTGTTCATAAATAACTGCAGGACAGCAGACCGAGATCATCCCAGAGGAAACTGCTGCCTTCGACAAGGCGATGGGCAAGTGCCCAACTCCCTACCCAGCGCCCTGGTTTCCGCGGGGCTCCCTAGCCCTCTCAGCACCACTTTGGAACTTTTTTTTTTTTTTTCACAATTATCCCTTTTCCTGTGTAGCAGTTTCTTTCAATAGCACTTCGAAGATTATTTTAAAGGCTTTCAAAACACGCTTTCCATCGGCTTTAGATGTGTTGCATTATTTTTTTTTTAGCCTTCTTGCATGACGATATTTTCACATCGTGGGAGACAGGAACAGCTCGAGGAGGCTGCGAAGCTGCACGGAGTACCCGGAGGACGGAGGTGGGGTTGGGGATGAAAGGAGGGGAGCAATAAAGTATATGGGACTGTCCAATCGGTACCAACGTTTTGTGTTTGCACACACTCTCAGCGCGGAGCTGCGACATTTCGGGATGACCGGGGGGGCTTTATACCCCTGTGGTTGCCCGCTCGGAGGAGCTGANGGTTGGAGGGGGGAGGCGGGGGGAAGACTCCCAACCAGTCGCCGCTTCTGCCGTGAGGTCACCGCCGCGCTATGCGCGCCCGCGGCCGCCCCTGCTCTGCTCCATTGCGTCAGGCAGGGGGTATCCCCGCCGCGGCCGAGCGGGGCATCCCCACTGCGGAAACACCCCGCGCTTCCACGCGTGTCCCTTCGCCAGCTGGGCAGGGGCATCCTGGCTGCTGCCCCTCCGCCTGCGCCCAGCAGGCGTTTGGCCACAGCTCAGAAATGTCAGATGGTTGGCGGGGGAGGGCAAGGATGGGATGGGATGGGATGGGATGGGATGGGATAAGTAAGCAGCACACTTCCCATCGAAGGGAATCATCCCTATCCGGCAGCTGGGACTCGAAGGATACGCGGAGCAGGAGCCCGTCCGCTGAGCGAAGCAGCCAGCCGCAGCTTTTTGGTGAGGAGAGCCGGCACCCCACTACTGCAGCTTCTCCCATCTGGAGGGTCGTGAGGGCCAGCCCTGGGGGATGGGAAGACAGGGTACAAGGGGTACACGGGGTGAAGGGGTCCCCGCGGCCATGCACTCCACCCCCTGCGCAGAGGAAGCTGGGCGGGGGCGCGGCCCCACGACAATGGGACTCGCCGGCGCTATAAATACCCGCCCGCATCTATATTTGGTTTGGCCGGATCACAACGGGGAGGGGGGAGGGGACCAAAAATAGCCNTGCATGGCCTCCAGTGCCTGGTCTGATTATCCTGAATTATCTAAAAAGTCCATAGAATCACAGAACCACAGAATGCTTAGTTGAGAATGACACTCTTCTCACCCTCACTCCTGCACCACCGCCTGCAGCCAGCCAAGCTGACGTGTACCACACCAGTTAGACTATTTCCCTCGTGTCGTTCCCGTCCCCTTATCTCTGCCTCTGCCCTGGTGTTTATCCTTAGATTGGGAGCTCCTTGCACGAAAGACTTCCTTTTCACTGCCTGGGAAGCACGCAGGGTGTAGGAGTGACCTCTCTGTTCATAAATAACTGCAGGACAGCAGACCGAGATCATCCCAGAGGAAACTGCTGCCTTCGACAAGGCGATGGGCAAGTGCCCAACTCCCTACCCAGCGCCCTGGTTTCCGCGGGGCTCCCTAGCCCTCTCAGCACCACTTTGGAACTTTTTTTTTTTTTTTCACAATTATCCCTTTTCCTGTGTAGCAGTTTCTTTCAATAGCACTTCGAAGATTATTTTAAAGGCTTTCAAAACACGCTTTCCATCGGCTTTAGATGTGTTGCATTATTTTTTTTTTAGCCTTCTTGCATGACGATATTTTCACATCGTGGGAGACAGGAACAGCTCGAGGAGGCTGCGAAGCTGCACGGAGTACCCGGAGGACGGAGGTGGGGTTGGGGATGAAAGGAGGGGAGCAATAAAGTATATGGGACTGTCCAATCGGTACCAACGTTTTGTGTTTGCACACACTCTCAGCGCGGAGCTGCGACATTTCGGGATGACCGGGGGGGCTTTATACCCCTGTGGTTGCCCGCTCGGAGGAGCTGACGGGCTCGGCCCCGGGCGGCAACCGCGCTCCGCGGAGTCCCTTTCCCAGCAGAGAGATCTAGATGCAAAGGAGAAATGACAGCATGGAAAGCGAAGTATTTTTATCAGGGTCGGTGCCCGGGGTGAGCGGAGGGCGGAAAGTGCCACCCTCCCTCCTCCGGTGCCCTCAGCCACCCACGCCGGCAGCGGCATCAAAGGGAATCTCCCTTCTCGCGGCGTGTCAGCACCGGGGATGAGCGCACCGGCCCGTCATGGCATTTTCACTTCTCCCGGCGCTTACTCAACAGGCTAGGGGGGTGGGGGTGGTTGGAGGG